>JAWNPQ010000131.1:4642500-4917500 GCA_035047465.1 Drosophila sordidula
GCAGTAGCAGCCGCATCAGTTGTTGCTGCCGCTGCAATGTTGCTGCCGCCGCTGACATCAACGGAGACATCCGTGCCGGCGGAACGCCTGTCTCTGCGAGACTCGCCCCGTATGAATTGTGGTAAAATAAATATGGTCACTAGCGAAATAAAATGAAGGCACAAATAAAATCTCAGGTACAATTTGATGCTGCCCTGTAAATGTTAAGAGAACGAAATGCAGTTAGTTAAATCCGGTCGGAGCAACGCCTGACTGTGCACCTACCACAAATTCAAGCAGCACAAACGGGAATGTCGCATAGCCCATCACGATGCGCGTGGTGATGCAGGTTAGAATGTCGTAGAACATGCGCGTGAACTGTGTGCTCTGGAAGCGATACCGGAACATCCGGCGTGCTGTGCGCGCCGCGGTCACCATCAGAGCGCCCGTCGCGAACGTTAAATAGTAGCCCGGATAGAAGCCATGCCAGACGGCGCTCAGTGCGAAAGTCAGCAGGGTGCCGTACTTTTTGGGCACGCGCTCGTAGACGAGCGTGCGCAGCCAGCGATTGGTGCCGCAGTTCCAGTTGTTGATGGCATCGCGCATATTGGACGCGAACTGCAAGACGGAAACGTATTACTAAGCATATTTAAAATTCCAATTCCAAAATCGACTCACCTCGAATGACAGCACGTTAATGTTGGATATTAGATCCCATTTGGCGTTGCCATCCTTGTCGTAGCCGGTGAAACCCAAGCCGGAGTTATTGCAAATGGCATCGGCGAGCAGCCAGGCGTGATAATACTTGAAGCGTATGCAGGTGGTTGCCATCATGGCATACCAGAATTTGTAGGGTATGCTGGTGCCATTGATAAACTCATCATCCTTCATATTCTTTACGGGATATATTTTCACAAACTTCATGAATATGAACGCGCACACCAAACTGCCAAGAACCTTGCGTATCACGGTTTTCGTTGGCGACGGCTCCAGCACCAATTCCGACTTGCCATTGTCCAGATTGGCCTGAAAGGCGCAAAGCAAATGCGAAAGACATTAAATACCACTTTCGTGTGCAAAAAGAGCGAGAGAGAGAGCTGCAAATTGAAATTGACGAGCCGCACGGCAAACAAACGGCCAGACCAAACAGATGGCAGACAGTGGATCGAAAGTGAGGTCAGAACAAACACACCCACATTCTGCCCACTACATATATATATGTGTATATATAATGAAATCACTGCAGTGCCATTATTGTGCAGGTGACCGCATAAGCAACAGTTTCTGTCTGTGTGTACATCTGCGGTCCACTTACATTGCTCGCCGGACGCTTCAACAGATTGTAGCCCTCCACAAATTCAATGTAGTCCTTGTAGAAGACCAACGGACCGGCCATTAGGCTCTGAAAGTGCCACACGTACGAGAAGTACTCCAATGCCGATGGCATTTTTCTAATGGCATGATATTGCTGCGCCTTTGTCATGTCCTGGGCCCACGCGGGAATAAAAGTGAAAAGAGCATTAGCAAATAATTGATTTTGATTCGGGAAAGCTCGCTGACTCACCTCATCCTTGCGCACGAAGCCATCGTGTATGCTGAACGCCAGGCTGGTCACCTTCTGGGTGATGATCATCAGCGGTCCGGTTATGTCCAGTGCATACGAGCCGTAGTCGTAGATCTGGCGCATCAGATGCACGCACAACAAGTAGCCCATGGCCACCAGCAGAACGCTCCTGCAAACACGAAAAGTGAATGAGATCAATAAATCAATTTCTTACTAAGTCTAATCTCGACTCGACTTTTACCTCTGGACAATGCGCGGATCCTGCGTGCGTATTACGATGAAGCATATGGCCGGCAGTCCGGCGATGTGTATGGCCTGTTGGCCAAAGCAGAAGTAGCCAAAGGCCAGGCCCAGCGACAAGGCGAACGCATGGCGCACCTCGTAGGAGACCTTCGAGGGGTGCAGCCACGAGCGGAAGAGCGAGGCCAGGAAGAGCGCCGATATTTGGCAGATTAGAAAGTTGACCTGCAAAAATGAGTTGCAAATGGAAAATAGTTGAATATATATTTCTAAAAAAAAATAATAAACAAATTTCAAGCTCAAAGGTTGCACAACTATTAGCTTTAAGGTATTTAAGCAGCTCTATAATTCACAGCTTGCAAATAGTACAAAGTAGAGCTGATTGTAAACTTAATGAAAAGTACTTTGACCGGACAAAGCCGGCTTGTACTAGCTAGCGCATATAGATTCCTATAGTATCTGCGAGGCGGCCCTAGCTTGCTTTGTTGCCACAACAGCCCTATAAATAAATGCATACATCAGATATATATATATATATATATACTCAAGAGCTGCGGTTGACGAGCGCATTGCTCTTGATCATGATCACAAATCGCTATCACGCGTTCTGATCAATTGTACAGATGCGCAGCTGGGCCACACAGCTGGCCTTGGCCATCGTTTGGCTTTCTATGCAAATGCATTTGTAATTTCTATGTCAACATTCAGTACTATGTACATAATAAATATATATATATAGGTATAATATATGCATATATACAACACTTTTAAATGCATGTGCTCCAATTTCAAGCATGCACCTTGCCAACTGTCGCCGCCTGCCATTGAATTGGGTTCTTGACGTCTGCCAGCTAATTGTTTATTCATGGACTCTATTAATTCAATATAAATACTGATGGGCTTCTAATTAAGAACTGAAAATTGAAGGTTCGAATACATAGATTTAAAATGTTTAATAACAAACAAGATAGGACAGAAAGCCCTGCAGTTAGTAAGATGTCAAAAATAAATGCCAAACAAACAAAATTTGCATATAAAAACTGATTATTTGACTGATCGATCCTATGGAAAACTATATTTTCTTTACCACATAGGTTCCTACCTGGAAATTGGAGTTGAGCTACAAAACAATGCACAACAAACTGTTATCGCTTTTAACTATTTCGCCTGGGATTGTTTTCTTTCGTCAGTTCAATTAGCAGTCCTCTTCAATTTAATTTTGTGACAAGGGGAGTTGATAACAAAAGGCCCCGACAAATGAGACCATTGCCAATATTGCACCGAAAGCTCAGCGCAAAAAGATATGTCATTGTCAAGGCATTTTCGGCACACAGTTTTAAGCCCTTCAAGGCGGATGTGTAGACCCCTTATCATCTAGCGACAGTCAAACTGAGTATAAAAAGCAACGGCACACAGCGTTATCTATCAGTTATTATTATTTTCGGTATTATTACAATCAACATTAGTGTCTGGCCCACTTGCAATCAGTGCGAATAGTACAAGTATGTTAATGTACCCCAGCATTGAATGACTTATCAATCACGGAGAGCATAATCAGCATTTCGAGTATTTACAGCGACGCAAACAAAGAAACCAGCAATCAATGCCACAAGTTTATACAAATATATATAGATGTATATACCAACAAAATATGCTTATTATATATCTAAAAGATGCAATGAGAAATAACTCTTGTATGTGAATAACTTTTGCTTTAGAAAATGTTCATCAGACGTAAATAAAAATAAAAGTTATACAAGATATAGTAATAATCAAACGATTTGCAAATATAGACGTACACTAGCCTGTGCAAGCGGAACCTGGAACCATGTTGTTCAGTTGCCTGAATAGTTCCTCATCTGGCGAGCACTTCAGTTTATGCTAAAATAAAAAGAAGCTCACCTTACAAAATATTCCTCAAGTACAATCGTAAGAAAAATAATTCATATTCAAAAGCAGAAGCTTTAAAGCGAATTTTACTACCTTTACCTATTGCACAAAATCAATTGCCTTTAAAATTTTTCGAGCCTATGAGTAATTATATTCGATAGCTTATCGCGGTCACGAAAAAAGAACAAAGAGAAAACATAAAGTAGATAACCTTGTGTGTTATCGTTTAGGTGACAATAAAATAGAGCAATTGAACCGAACTAGTTAAAAAACCGTTCCAGAAATCAATATGAATAAGCAGCGATTTATTTGAATTGGTTTACAATTTTGCTAGATGCGTTATAGAGTTAGTGGAAAGCTTAGCTTATTCCGGGCTATTCCAGCTTCGTCTCGGCTCAATTACGCTGGGCGGGACAGTTGTTCACCAGGCCGCGACGGCGACACTTGCCCACCTCGATATCGAACCAGCTGCCCGCCTTGCACCTGCGCATCACGCGGGCGCCCCCGCGGCACGTGTAGAATCTGCGGCAGTGCTTCGAGTCCTGCAGGAAAATGCCGTCCGCCCTGCCGCGGCAGTCGTTGCTGGAGGAGCTAACGAGGCTCAGCACAGGATCGGGCTTCAGTTTCCTGACAACATTCGTGGCCTTTCCTCCGTTATCTTCTTCACAGGGTGTGGTTGTTGGTGGCTCGCAAGGAGTTGTTGTTGGTTCACAGGGTGTGGTTGTTGTTGGCTCGCAGGGAGTTGTTGTTGGCTCGCAGGGAGTTGTTGTTGGCTCGCAAGGAGTTGTTGTTGGTTCACAGGGAGTTGTTGTTGGCTCGCAAGGAGTTGTTGTTGGGGCACAGGGTGTTGTTGTTGGGGCACAGGGTGTTGTTGTTGACTCGCAAGGAGTTGTTGTTGGCTCGCAAGGAGTTGTTGTTGGTTCACAGGGTGTTGTTGTCGAGGCACAGGGTGTTGTTGTTGGCTCGCAAGGAGTTGTTGTTGGGGCACAAGGAGTTGTTGTTGGCGCACAAGGAGTTGTTGTTGGCGCACAAGGAGTTGTTGTTGGCTCGCAGGGAGTTGTTGTTGGCTCGCAAGGAGTTGTTGTTGGGGCACAGGGTGTTGTTGTTGGCGCACAAGGAGTTGTTGTTGGCTCGCAGGGAGTTGTTGTTGGGGCACAGGGTGTTGTTGTTGGCGCACAAGGAGTTGTTGTTGGCTCGCAGGGAGTTGTTGTTGGCTCGCAAGGAGTTGTTGTTGGGGCACAGGGTGTTGTTGTTGGCGCACAAGGAGTTGTTGTTGGCTCGCAGGGAGTTGTTGTTGGCTCGCAAGGAGTTGTTGTTGGTTCACAGGGTGTTGTTGTCGAGGCACAGGGTGTTGTTGTTGGCTCGCAAGGAGTTGTTGTTGGGGCACAAGGAGTTGTTGTTGGGGCACAGGGTGTTGTTGTTGGCGCACAAGGAGTTGTTGTTGGCTCGCAAGGAGTTGTTGTTGGCTCGCAAGGAGTTGTTGTTGGGGCACAGGGTGTTGTTGTTGGCGCACAAGGAGTTGTTGTTGGCTCGCAGGGAGTTGTTGTTGGCTCGCAAGGAGTTGTTGTTGGGGCACAGGGTGTTGTTGTTGGCGCACAAGGAGTTGTTGTTGGCTCGCAGGGAGTTGTTGTTGGGGCACAGGGTGTTGTTGTTGGCGCACAAGGAGTTGTTGTTGGCTCGCAGGGAGTTGTTGTTGGCTCGCAAGGAGTTGTTGTTGGCGCACAAGGAGTTGTTGTTGGCTCGCAGGGAGTTGTTGTTGGCGCACAAGGAGTTGTTGTTGGGGCACAGGGTGTTGTTGTTGGCGCACAAGGAGTTGTTGTTGGGGCACAGGGTGTTGTTGTTGGCGCACAGGGTGTTGTTGTTGGCTCGCAAGGAGTTGTTGTTGGGGCACAGGGTGTTGTTGTTGGCGCACAAGGAGTTGTTGTAGGCTCGCAGGGAGTTGTTGTTGGCTCGCAAGGAGTTGTTGTTGGCGCACAAGGAGTTGTTGTTGGCTCACAGGGTGTTGTCGTTGGCTCACAGGGTGTTGTTGTTGGCGCACAAGGAGTTGTTATTGGCTCACAGGGTGTTGTTGTTGGCTCGCAAGGAGTTGTTGTTGGGGCACAAGGAGTTGTTGTTGGGGCACAAGGAGTTGTTGTTGGGGCACAAGGAGTTGTTCTTGGCGCACAAGGAGTTGTTGTAGGCTCGCAGGGAGTTGTTGTAGGCTCGCAGGGAGTTGTTGTTGGCTCACAGGGTGTTGTTGTTGGCTCGCAAGGAGTTGTTGTTGGCTCACAGGGTGTTGTTGTTGGCGCACAAGGAGTTGTTGTTGGCGCACAAGGAGTTGTTGTTGGCGCACAGGGTGTTGTTGTTGGCGCACAAGGAGTTGTTGTTGGCTCGCAAGGAGTTGTTGTTGGCTCGCAAGGAGTTGTTGTTGGCGCACAAGGAGTTGTTGTTGGCTCGCAAGGCGTTGTTGTTGGCTCACAGGGTGTTGTTGTTGGCTCACAGGGTGTTGTTGTTGGCTCGCAAGGAGTTGTTGTTGGCTCACAGGGTGTTGTTGTTGGCGCACAAGGAGTTGTTGTTGGCGCACAAGGAGTTGTTGTTGACTCGCAAGGAGTTGTTGTTGGGGCACAGGGTGTTGTTGTTGGCGCACAAGGAGTTGTTGTTGGCTCGCAAGGAGTTGTTGTTGGCTCGCAAGGAGTTGTTGTTGGGGCACAGGGTGTTGTTGTTGGCGCACAAGGAGTTGTTGTTGGCTCGCAAGGAGTTGTTGTTGGCTCGCAAGGAGTTGTTGTTGGCTCGCAAGGAGTTGTTGTTGGGGCACAGGGTGTTGTTGTTGGCGCACAAGGAGTTGTTGTTGGCTCGCAGGGAGTTGTTGTTGGCTCGCAAGGAGTTGTTGTTGGGGCACAGGGTGTTGTTGTTGGCGCACAAGGAGTTGTTGTTGGCTCGCAGGGAGTTGTTGTTGGCTCGCAAGGAGTTGTTGTTGGGGCACAAGGAGTTGTTGTTGGCGCACAAGGAGTTGTTGTTGGCTCGCAAGGAGTTGTTGTTGGCTCGCAGGGTGTTGTTGTTGGCGCACAAGGAGTTGTTGTAGGCTCGCAGGGAGTTGTTGTTGGCTCGCAAGGAGTTGTTGTTGGGGCACAGGGTGTTGTTGTTGGCTCGCAAGGAGTTGTTGTTGGGGCACAGGGTGTTGTTGTTGGCGCACAAGGAGTTGTTGTTGGCTCACAGGGTGTTGTCGTTGGCTCACAGGGTGTTGTCGTTGGCTCACAGGGTGTTGTTGTTGGCTTGCAAGGAGTTGTTGTTGGCTCGCAAGGAGTTGTTGTTGGCGCACAAGGAGTTGTTGTTGGCTCGCAAGGAGTTGTTGTTGGCTCGCAGGGTGTTGTTGTTGGCGCACAAGGAGTTGTTGTAGGCTCGCAGGGAGTTGTTGTTGGCTCGCAAGGAGTTGTTGTTGGGGCACAGGGTGTTGTTGTTGGCTCGCAAGGAGTTGTTGTTGGGGCACAGGGTGTTGTTGTTGGCTCGCAAGGAGTTGTTGTTGGGGCACAGGGTGTTGTTGTTGGCGCACAAGGAGTTGTTGTTGGCTCGCAAGGAGTTGTTGTTGGCTCGCAAGGAGTTGTTGTTGGGGCACAGGGTGTTGTCGTTGGCTCACAGGGTGTTGTTGTTGGCGCACAAGGAGTTGTTGTTAGCTCGCAGGGTGTTGTTGTTGGCGCACAAGGTGTTGTTGTTGGCTCGCAAGGAGTTGTTGTTGGCTCGCAAGGAGTTGTTGTTGGGGCACATGGTGTTGTTGTTGGTTCACAGGGTGTTGTTGTTGGGGCACAAGGTGTTGTCGACGGAATCTTTACTTGGCAAGGAGTGGTCGTTCTGGTGCACGGCGGAGTTGTGGTCCCGCAGGGCTTCTCCGCGTCGCCCTCGTCGGCGGCCGCGGCGGCGAGGACGTGGAGGGGGACGCGCAGGGCCAAGCCCCTGAAGCTGATGCAGTTGACCGTCTTCGCAGACTTGCAGGACTGGGTGTGCTCGTCGAAGTACTGGCCCATGCGGCAGCTGTGGTGGACGGCCTTGCCGTGGGAGCAGAGATAGTAGCCGGCGCACCTGGTGGGATCGGCTTGGAGGACGCCATCGGGCAGGTTGTTGCAGCTGGGCCGCAGCTGTCGCTGGTCGGCGGTCGCGGGTGCGACGGCGACTGCGGCGACTGTCAGAAGCGCCGCAAGTAGACGGACAACTGAAAAAGGATATGCGGCAGGACGTCCAGCGAATTACTCTCGATCCTTGCGTGGGTTGTGCAGCACTTACATGATTTCATCTCGTTGTCGGAGTAGCTCGAAAGGGTAACTAACTGTATTGCGCTACTTTACCGCTTTCGCTTCCTGATTGCTGCAAGCGCAACACCAGAACTGGCTTTTATACTCAATGGCCATTTGGTGGGCCCGCTTCAACTCAAGTGCCTAACACACACAATTTGGCTAATTGGGCCCATTTCACCTGCCGTGCAGAAAGATGTTTGCCGTGCTGTCAATTGGCTAATATACGTATATGTAAATAAATATTTAGATAATAGAAACACAAATTGTATAACATTAGCATGTTTCTCTTTAAGATCTGTGCCTATTCCAAAATGGAAAGAGGGTATTATGAATCTTTCGAGGAGAGCAACGAAATGTTTGACATGAGCTTACTTTTGCAAATAACACTATTTAAATTAAATGAGTAAATACAATAAGATATTAAAATTGGAAATTTGGTTTACGGTTTTTGAAAAAAACACGTTTGCTACGATTTTGTTTCATTTTTTAATTTTAATACAATAATAACCTTTCGAATGATGCCACTTTTATTTAAATTATTTTATAACACACAATATATTTAAAACAAGTATTAATTACGTTTCGAATGCCAATTTTATTTTATATTTTAATATGTTTATAACAAATATTAGATAACAAAATGTGCCGTAAGAACAAAATTCGGAAGTGGAAAAGTACTCTTTTATTTGAGATGTTACAGATTAGATTAGAGATTATCAGTAATCTCTCTAGATTATTATGATTAGAGACTTCAGTGTAACTAGAGCCAAAAACAAAGAAATTACTAAATTCTAAACCGCTTAAACAAAAAGGTTTGCCTATATATATTTGGGTATATACATACAAAGATATGCTGAGATTAGAACAATATTTATCTTCTACATTCCACAGTTGTCTACAAGGTATCTGCTAGTCGTTCACGCTTGACAAGAACGCACTTCTTTATTTACCCATTGGTTAACAAGGCCATGGAGTTGCGTACATGACCAGGCAATTTCTTTTGCTTCATTACATATTGTCAGATACATATATGTATATATATAAGAGCCACGTTTCTTACTGCGACGCATGTTAAAAGACGATTTGGGCGTCGTAAAGATAGGTTCCAGGTTCCTGCTGCGATCGACGCATTATGAAACGACCGTGGTGCACAATTGATTGTGTATGTAGTTTTCAACAGCTGATGTACTTGGGCTGTGTTATTCAGTTCTCTTAGGCCCCTGCAATGTCATCTTTCGGCCAAGCCACTGGCCCAGGCCAGCCATCAGTCAAGTCTCGCGAATTGCCAATGTTGAAATGCTCGCGCAATGCACACGAATGTTGATCAACCAGTTTCACACCGAAACACGAGATCGCATCTGGTGAACACACAACTAACAAGCGCTCGGAGGTGTGCTTTTTAAGGGGCTAACACATACACATACATACATAGCAAAGCCAACGAATGCTAGGAGATCAAAAGCCCCTCGCACACAGAGAGACTAATTTTATTTTAAAAAATTTATATATTTTAAATGCAGAATGACTCTAGAGGATAAACCATGACAAAAACGCCTTCAAACTTTAAAATCGGTTCAGTTTTGACAAAGTTATGGGAGTTTGCAATATGGCAGCTATGGACCCGAGAGCTTTCTATGTTAAAATTTTTGTCAATTTTGGCATGATTTTTGGCAAAAAATTTAACCCCCTCAAAATCAAATTTAATGATGTTTTCTATAGTATTTGTGGCCACCACAATCAATTAAAAACATAAATTCGCAATTCTAAATTTTGAAAAAAAAAAATTTTCCAAAATGAGTAAGGGGAGTACATGCTTTTTTGACCAAAAAATTAAAAAAAAAATTATTTTTAAAAATCCATATATTTTAAATACAGAATGAATCTAGAGAATAAACCATGACCAAAATGCCTTCAAACTTCCAAATCGGTTGAGTTTTGACAAAGTTATTGGCATTTGAAATATGGGAGCTATGGATCCAAGAGCTTTACATGTTAAAATTTTTGTAAATTTTTGCATGATTTTTGACAAAAAATTTGACCTACTCAAATTCGGTTTTAATGTGGTTTTTTATACTATTTGTGGCCACCACAATCGATTAAAAACATAAATTCGCAATTCCAAATTTTGAAAAAAAATTTTTTTCGAAAATGAGTAAGGGGGGAGTACATGCTTTTTTGACCTAAAAATTCAAAAAAAGTTTTTTTTTAATAAATGCATATATTTTAAATGCAGAATGAATCTAGAGGATAAACCGTGACCAAAACGCCTTCAAACTTCAAAATCGGTTCAGTTTTGACAAAGTTATGGGAGTTTGATATATGGCAGGTATGGACCCGAGAGCTTTACATGTTAAAATTTTTGTCAATTTTGGCATGATTTTTGGCAAAAAATTTGACCCCCTCAGAATCAAATTTAGTGATGTTTTTTATAGTATTTGTGGCCACCACAATCGATTAAAAACATAAATTCGCAATTCTAAATTTTGAAAAAAAAATTTTTTCGAAAATGAGTAAGGGGGGAGTACATGCTTTTTTGACCAAAAAATTAAAAAAAAATTTATTTTTAAAAATCCATATATTTTAAACACAGAATCAATCTAGAGAATAAACCATGACCAAAATGCCTTCAAACTTCCAAATCGGTTGAGTTTTGACAAAGTTATTGGCATTTGAAATATGAGAGCTGTGGATCCGAGAGCTTTACTTGTCAAAATTTTTGTAAATTTTTGCATGATTTTTGACAAAAAATTTGACCTCCTCAGAATCGGTTTTAATGTGGTTTTTTATACTATATGTGGCCACCACAATTGATTAAAAACATAAATTCGTAATTCTAAATTTTTAAAAAAAAAAATTTTTGAAAATGAGTAAGGGGGGAGTACATGCTTTTTTGACCTAAAAATTCAAAAAAAGTTGATTTTAATAAATGCATATATTTTAAATGCAGAATGAATCTAGAGGATAAACCGTGACCAAAACGCCTTCAAACTTCAAAATCGGTTCAGTTTTGACAAAGTTATGGGAGTTTGAAATATGGCAGCTATGGACCCGAGAGCTTTATATGTTAAAATTTTTGTCAATTTTGGCATGATTTTTGGCAAAAAATTTGACCCCCTCAGAATCAAATTTAATGATGTTTTCTATAGTATTTGTGGCCACCACAATCGATTAAAAACATAAATTCGCAATTCTAAATTTTGAAAAAAAAAATTTTTCGAAAATGAGTAAGGGGGGAGTACATGCTTTTTTGACCTAAAAATTCAAAAAAAATTTAATTTTCAAAAATCCATATATTTTAAATACAGAATCAATCTAGAGAATAAACCATGACCAAAATGCCTTCAAACTTCCAAATCGGTTGAGTTTTGACAAAGTTATTGGCATTTGAAATATGAGAGCTATGGATCCGAGAGCTTTACTTGTCAACATTTTTGTAAATTTTTGCATGATTTTTGACAAAAAATTTGACCTCCTCAGAATCGGTTTTAATGTGGTTTTTTATACTATTTGTGGCCACCACAATTGATTAAAAACATAAATTCGCAATTTTAAATTTTGAAAAATTTTTTTTTTCGAAAATGAGTAAGGGGGGAGTACATGCTTTTTTGACCAAAAAATTTAAAAAAAATTTATTTTTAAAAATCCATATATTTTAAATACAGAATCAATCTAGAGAATAAACCATGACCAAAATGCCTTCAAACTTCCAAATCGGTTGAGTTTTGACAAAGTTATTGGCATTTGAAATATGAGAGCTATGGATCCGAGAGCTTTACTTGTCAAAATTTTTGTAAATTTTTGCATGATTTTTGACAAAAAATTTGACCTCCTCAGAATCGGTTTTAATGTGGTTTTTTATACTATATGTGGCCACCACAATTGATTAAAAACATAAATTCGTAATTCTAAATTTTGAAAAAAAAATTTTTTCGAAAATGAGTAAGGGGGGAGTACATGCTTTTTTGACCTAAAAAGTTAAAAAAAAATTTTATTTAAAAAAATTCATATATTTTAAATGCAGACTCAATCTAGAGAATAAACCATGACAAAAATGCCTTCAAACTTCCAAATCGGTTGAGTTTTGACAAAGTTATGAGAGTTTGAAACATGGAAGCTGTGAATCCGAGAACTTTACTATACAAAATTTTGACAAATAACTTGGCTCTGTCAGTATCAATTTTAATATTGCCTTTATACAAATCTACATTTGAAAAATGAGTAAAGGGGAATAATATGTTACACATGCGACCCAAGATTTACCGTATAAATGAAAATTGCATTATATTAGTCATTAGTATTAGTATTAGTCATTGTTTTAGGTATTTAATCTTTGGTGATATATAAACAAAAATAAACCCGTGTTTTTATAAATTATTTGGTGACGATCTTCCTTTTTCTGGTAAAGAAATCTCATATAAACGTTATATACATAATATAGCATTCCCTAAAGCAATCCGTGACAAAGAATGTGTATTTATGCATTTTCAATCGGCAAAGAAACTATTTAAACGTGCCTGCTTGAAAGACAAGTACGCGGAAGGAAGTTGTCTGCCGGCTCGCTGAGCTAAGCCAAGGCCATTGTTCCGACACGAGGGGGCAGCCGAGCCAACGGACGGAGGCAAGAGGAGCGTACAGCACATGTTGCCCCTTAAAAAAAAAAAAACAGGTCTTTCTCAAGGTGAAGTGTTTAAATTGAGCTCGAAGTATTTATTTGAGCAAGTATTTAAGTAATATTTATATAAGCATATAACTTATTGTGCGCACTCTTTCTCGCTCTGTCTCTTTTTCTGTCCGGCATAACGCCAGATGCAAGCAGATAAGTCCTACTATATAAAACGGCACAACAATGCCGCAACAATGGGAGGCACGCAGCAATTTGTTGCCGCTGCTTTTCGCTTTCTTTCGCCTGCCTTTCCCAGCTTTGTTGCACAGAAAATCAAAGCCCGTTGCAAGCGGCTTAAACCCCAGCAATGCTGAGCACTTAAATTGCTTTAGCTTTACTTTAGCTTAGAATTTGATCGCGCAGTTGACAATAAACTGCATCCATCAATCAATTAGCGTGTAAATAAATTCGCTGCAACTCACGCTGCAAACACATGCAACGCAACAACGGCGAAAAAGTGATATAAAAAAACCAGCTATAAGTCATTCAATTAAATTCGCGCACCCACCACCCACTTTCCGCCCTGCTCCCTTCTTTGTTTGCCCGGCCCCACGCAACGGACAACACGAAGTAGACTTTGAGACGGGCGCGGGTAGCGAAAATTGCCAAATATCAGCATACGAAAAAAAGTGGCGTGATGATTATAAATAAACATAAAACAATAAAAGCAACAACAACAAGCAATGCTTTGTGTACGTGTGATAAAAAAATAAAAAGGCAAGAGTGCTCCAGTCGGGCGTGCCCGACTAAGAGATACTCTGCACTCAGCTGCGAGCCGGCTTCACGCACATAAACGGACAACTTAATAAATAATGAAAGTTAAAACAGATAAATCACGGTTAATAGAGCTATAAAATCGGTGTCGGTGTCGGTGTTAAAGATTCCCTATCTGTTACATTCGCGTGCGCAAAACCAATATACCCTTGTTTGGGCACAGGGTGCCAAAAGGTTAAAAACTTTTTGCCGCAGCCAGATAAGAGCCCCGGCACAATTTATAAACCCGTGAACTCAACACTTTCGATTTTCGATATGAGCCAGTGATGGCACTATCGATAACAGGCCCAATAAAGAGAGTATTAAGGCAAGCATGATGAAAGAAATAATAATTATAAAGTGGCGCCACTTGGCGGCAACAGCTGGCAACAACAACAACAACAATAGCAAATAGAGAGCGTACAGCTGCCTACAGCTAGTTCAGTCTGACTCAAGGTCACACAAATATTAATTTAATATAATTTATGCATATCTACACGAGCAGAGAAATGGCAAACGGGTGAGAGCGCGCGAGAGTTGTCCGACAGCCGTCGCTCTCTCGCTTTTATCTTTTAATTGGCAAGCAATCTGGCACGATAAACGATTTACAGCTGCGTTTGTACTTTTACCTTTTGCGCAGGTGAACTGGTTCAGGTTCACCAGTTGCTGCGCACTTGTCTTTGTACCCGACTGCGACGCAGCAGCAAAACAACAACAGCTAGAGAAAGAGTGAGAGTGCGAAATTGAAGACGTGGGTGTTGCGAGATGCAAGAGAGATTGCAAGCTTGCCGGCTGTTAGCTGGCTAATTAACACGGCTCGCAAAGTATTTATTTTGGTCGCCACAATTGGCCAATTTGCATTTTACGCAGAAATAGGTATTCTCTCATGTGAGTTGTCGTCATAAATTTGGTGCTAATGATAAGCTGGCCCGATTACCACCGCACCACCCACCCACACTCAGACATAAATACATACACACACATAATAAAGTGACCTTCTTGCAAATTAAAATGTGTCACACGTAAAGCGAAAAAACGTAAAACTGCGCGCGAGTCATTTAACTGTTTATAGCCAACTCGAGCAACTCTAAACACCCTGTGTGCACGCCCTGAGCCATGTCTGCGGCCAAATCTGAGTCATCCGACTCACTCTCTTGCTACCTCTCTCTCTCTCTCTCTCTCGCTCACTCTCTCAGCTGTTGCTAATTTTTGTTTACAAACAAAAATCAGCGTTTTAAATTTGAATTTTCGTTTTTTAAATTAAAAAAGAACGCCGAAACATCACACCACCAAACGCTGTTGTTATTAGCGGGTGTTCAACAAACTTGTTGTTACATTGAGCGGGCGGCTGACGACATCTACGATTAGATCATCAAAAAAGAAGTACGGAAAGGAGTAAACGACTGTGAGATACTCCGTACCCAGCTGCGAGGGATTCTAACCATTATACCTCATTTTCAGTGGGTGCTGGGTATTATAAAAAATGACTTAAATACACGAGCATTTCAATTTTTGTGGGTAAATCATTAGCCAATTGCGAGGCTGAGTACTCGCATACACACACACACACACACACACACATACGTATACGCATTAGATTAGCCACTCGAAACGGATTTTAAATCGTTTTCTGAGTGCGCCACAAGCTGAGCAGAGCTGAGCTCACAAGTACGTGCACACTCACACACACACACACACACACACACACACACACACACAGTCGCATAGCTATGTAGGCAAGTGTACCTGTGGTTAATCACATTCTCTCGCTCTTCCCCCCACGTTTTTCTCTTTGTATTGTGCGTGTTTATTCTCGCCAGTTCACTTATGCAAATGTGTAACATATGTGTGTTTGGGAGTGTGAGCGAGAGATTGAGAGTCTCAGCTGTTTACTCAATTGGCAGCGGCGTCAAGTGTTGTGATGAATTCGCAACCAACCCATTCAATTACACAATTTTATAAAATGATGCATTATTCGAAAATACACGTGCCGACTAATCAGGCAACAATAGCTGATAAGCTATTTTTGCAACAACTGATCTCGGGACACCCTGTTTCATGTTTGTTTGCGGATTGTGTATAAATACTTTGATAACCCCATAAATTGCCTATGTATATTATTTCACAACAACGAAAGACAATCGGCAGAGGTTAATGACAGCGTGACAGAGCGCAATACGCGAAAGTAGAGCACACAAAATAAACAGCAAATCAAATGCTATGTTAAACGGGCAATTAGAACACACACGAAAAAAAAAAAAACAACTATGGGTGGGCGAAGAACCGAATTCGAATTCGAATAACGGCTAAAACAAAAAAACAAAAAAACTGTCGAAAAGTTGACATGTTGCGCCTGGGCTAGGGCGAAAGGGAGGCGCAGCAGGGCAAGTGGCTCAATAAAGTTAACCTTAAAGCAAAATATGCAACCGGCGTTTAGCCTTCAATTGGAAACTTTTGACGGCTCACAGGGTGAAGCAATCCTGCGTTCGTGCTTAACAGTTAATTGAGGACCGTGGCACAATGTGGATGGGCTGGTTTTTCTGCCAGCAAAAAACAAAAGCCCACAGCCGCAGATGATGCATTATTTAATATACACACTCACTAATGTGTTGTTGGACAGTGGGGCAAAACTTACCAAGTCAACGGATAGCCCAACCATGTCGGCCAGCCAGGTAAAAACACGGCTGCCATCGTAGCAATCGTTCTCAATAAACTTGGGCGATTCGAGCATTTTGTGGTCTTTTGCGTTGTCCTCCGCGTTAAATCCACATTTGATCAATTATAGACACAATTTAGCGCGTGGCTGGGCACAAAAGAAACGCCGCTGCGTTGTTCTTGGTAAAATTTAAGCACAGATAATTTTGTAAAAAATCCTTTTGTGCGTTTTTTTTTTTTATTGTGTCACGTTTTGTGCGTTGTTTTACTTGTTTAATTTTGTGCTGTAATTTTGGAAGTGTTGCTCTATATGTATTTATATTTTGTAATCGCACGATGCGTGCGTCAAAATGGCCGTTCTCTTTGCGCTGCGATTCGTTTATTCGCGTGCTTAACTCCGACACGGTTGAAAGAGAGAATGAAACTGCGAGCAAGTTCTGTTTGAAATGTTTGCTACGCCGAAAAAGAAAATATTGTACATGTATTAGTGAGTAGACGAACTTGAGCCTAAAGATTGAATACAAAAGTACTCAATTGCAAATATATCGAGTAGTCTAGCAGTGTGTGGGCACACGTATCATCGATACTTCTTTAACATTTGGCCAAACTGCCGTTAACAGCGAACACTATTCCTATGTTAAAAAACGGGTCATTTTTATTTTAGCAAATATATAAATTACACTGATTTTATATTCTAGTGCCAGAAGGTGTCAATATACCTAATAAGAAGAATATAATTCCAACTAGTGTCTACATCGCATAATACAATCGCTACTGCCAGTTATTATGAAATGGAAACGAAGCAAATATCGCTTAACTTTTAACAGTCGATACTATCAGCTTTAAGCTCGAATGGGCATCGGTAACGATATTTAACCAGCAGTCAATAATATCAAGTCGATATTACCGAAAGTACAACAGTAAAATAGTGTATTTTTTGCTTATCTGTCCGTTTGAAATATTCGATAAAAACTGTTAAGCAACAGCTGTTTGGAAACGGCACTGTTAAAGTTTAGTAAACATTTATAGCAAGATGTTATATTTCAATTGCAGTCTGCGATTCTCTTAAATATGATGCCGCCTCACATTTGTTTTATTTTGCCGCCACTTCACATTGAAATGGGTAATGGAGTTTCTTAATATTTCGCAAAACTGAGTAATTGAGTAACAGCATTTCGCGCTGCTAACAACATTGCTGAACTGTTAGTTTTTCGGGTGGCCAAAGCTGCCACTGTTACCGCTCACTCGAGAAACAACTGAGCGAGAAGAACAAACAAACTTGCAATGGCGGGACGCGAACTAACAACAACGCCAACCAAGCGGGAGCGCCGCAAATCGCCGTCGCTGGGCTGCGGCACGGACAGCAGCGGCGCCCAGCAGCCGCCGCCAATATCGCCCACGTCCTCCGTGGCGGACACCACCTTCGAGCCCACAATCGACATGATGGTGAATGATTTCGACGACGAGGCCACTCTGAACGAGGAGGAGGCGCTGGCCGATTTGGAGTCACACAATCCGGAGGACGAGATAAACACACTACGCGAGGAGAGCGAAATGCCCATCGAGGAGCTGCTGGCCAAGTACAGCACCATGACAAACGTCGAGCTGTCGCCCACCCCCCGCTCCAGCAGCAGCAACAGCTCTCGGCGACGCCGTGCGCCCAAGCGCCAAAACCCGGAAGCCGAAGCACCCTCCACTTCCAGCGAAGAGCCACCGCAGCCGTCCAGTGCTGCCGTTGAGTCGCCAGCACTTGCTGAGGAGGCTGTGCACCCACTGGAGGATTACGCAATGTTCAACGACGCTGTCATGGACACTGACGAACTGCCGGAGCTCACCAAGAAACCGCATCGCTCGCACCTGCTGGACCTGTATCCGGACGAGTCCTTTGGCAGCAGCCCACAGCTCGCCGCGGGCGACGTGGAAGATCTGGAGAGCTGTAAGTACAACATATACCATATACGTATGCGCCCGTATTTTAATTGTGTATATATGTTTCAGTTACTCCGCTGCAATCGCTCTTTGCGCAGGTGGAGGCCGGGCAGGAGGAGGAGGGGGAGGACGCGGACAGCGACACCGATTCGGATGATGCGCGAAAGATAATTATGGTCGGGCCGGACTATCAGGCCGAAATACCCGAGGGTCTCTCCCAATACGGCGACATACTGCCCTACGAGAACGAGGATCAGCTGATCTGGGAGCCGAGCCAGGTCAGCGAACGGGCCGTGGAGGATTACTTGGCCAAGATACAGGAGACGCGCACACTAAGCAGTTCCGGCCAGGAAGAAGGTGCCGCCGGCGAGGTCGCCGAACGTCCGGAAGCAGAACGCGATGAACCGCCGCCTGTGCCAGTGGCTGCTCCGCCGCCTCCAGCTACGGCAACCGTTGCTGGCGGCTCGGAGCTGGAATCGGTGGTCAAGGACAACGAGCAGGCGCTGCACTTGCTCGTCCAGTGCGGCTACGACTTCAAGGAGGCGCTGCGCCGCAAGCGGCTGAACGTGCTGCCGCTCAGCGACACGATGAGCAGCTGGTCGGAGGAGGAGTGCCAGAAGTTCGAGGAGGGCATCCAGAAGTTCGGCAAGGACTTTTATCAGATACGCCAGAATCAGGTAAAGGCCGCCTCGAGCACACAGACCCAAGGCCATCCGACTCAATGATGTATCCGTGCGATCCTTTCAGGTGCGCACGCGAACCATGCGCGAACTAGTTCAGTTCTATTACCTGTGGAAGAAGAGCGAGCGACGTGATCAGAGCTTTGCCCTGAACGACACAATTGATCACATGGACGTGTTCATCAACGAAGGCGGCAACGGAAGCGGAAACGGGAACGGGAATGGAAATGGGAACGGGAACGGGAACGGGAATGGCAGCTGCTCATCGCTGGCCAGCAGCTGCAGCAGCAGCAATGGTCACAGCAATGGCAACGTCGCCCTGGAGCACCCCCTGGACAAGGAGAAGGACAAGGACGCAGCGCTGGCCACACGCAAATCCACAACGAAAAACTACTCCATTATGACGGGCGGAAATACGGCGACGACGTCAACGTCGGCGGCAACTGTTCCCAGTCGCAAGCGCGGCGTCTCCTTTGCCCTGGAGGAGGCGGTATCAATGGACAGCGAGGAGCAGGAGAGCCTGATAGACAGCCTAAGCTAGAGCCGCGGTTTTCTTCGGGCGGCATTTGAGCCAAATGCGCAGGCGCTTGCGACTCAACGGGGGGCTGCTGGAAAACTGGGCGTGGCACTAGGTTTAAGCTGAAAAATCAACATTCATTATAAACATACACTATAATATATATACATATATATATGCCGTATGTGTAAAATATGTAACGTTCCCCTAATATATATATATATATAATATCAGAATATGAAATCTACCTCTCGCATAAATCTCAGCATTGTCCAATACCTATATATATTACAATATAAAACTGTTTAATCTGTGCGTAAAAACGGGGTTTTCAAAAAATCCTTAGGAGTGTGGAAAGTGGTGGAGAAAGCGTGCAGAAAACTTTTTGCTCTTTGGAAAATTTCTTTCGGCAGTGAATGGAACGAGAATCGAGTCTTGATTTTCCCGGATATATGGTTAAATCAACTCATCTGTTTAACTTGATCATGAATATATATGTTTATGGGACCGGAGAGGCCTCCTTCTGCCTGTTACGTATGTTCCTTCCTTACCCATTTTACAAATTATGGCCGTGCAACGCCGGTTAGCCAGCTTTGTGTCATACGGCGTACGTGAGTTAAAAGCAACGTAAAAGACACTATGCAGGCCTGCAAACCGAACTGAACTGATTTCGATGTGTGTGCGTGTGTGTGTATCAGTGAGAAAAAACGAAGCGAAATACGTGTGCAGCTCCAATAAACGTGTATATATATGTAATTATATAGAGCTATGACAACAGTGAAAATTCGCACAGCTGTTCGAACTCCTGCAACTGCTCAAAGGATCAAATGTCAGATAAAAGATAAAATAAGCCCCCCCTCGGACAAGCGGACAATTCTCATATTCGCCTTTGCTTGCATTTTCGCACAGACGCACACACACACACACACACACACACACGGGCACGCACACGTACGAGCATAGAGAACGGTAATGGGAAGATATCAGTAAAGCAGGCCCAGGCCGAGTCGAGCGACGATCGTGCAAAACGAAGTTCGAAGTAGAAGCTTGGAGCTGGCATTGGTGTTGGTGCACATAAGCGTACACGCACACACACACACATACGGGCTTACGTGTGTATCTGCTCGTCTCTTCATTTTACGCTGGCTTCACTGGCGTAGCGTGAACATTTTACGTTCACGTTCGGTTCGCTCCATGCCACAGTCCAGCCAGCCGACCGTAGTGAAACAAAAATCCAGTTTTGTTAAAAATAAACAAAGCGCAACAGGCACACTACAGTCCTCAACGTGCAGCATATGTGTGTTAGTGTTGGCTAAGCCCAAAAAAAAAAAAAAAACAAAACCGAACACAAACACCAGCTAGGACTCAACTCTGGTCGCGCCCAGCAAGGTCGCTGCGATTGAGGGAGCGAGAAAGCGTGCTGATTACGTATACAGCTTGGAGCGGCGGCGGCGGCAGCGCATTTGCGATTCGTTACGGGCCGAAACTGAAACAGAGTTAACAACCGTAAAGCGAACGGGAGACACAGCGAGACAGCCGTCAGCCAGGGTAGCCAGCCAGCCAGCGGAAGCTTAACATCCGGATAGCAGTCGTCGCCGCGACGTTGCTTGCACAGCGCCTCAGCCGGTGAGTTCTTCTTCTTCTTAGTCGTCGTCGTCGTCGTCGTCGTCGTCGTCGTCGTCATCTTTGGCGTCTTCTTTCGGTGGCAAAGCCTGTCTGCTTTGAGCCCTGCCTACGCTCTGGCTGCGCTCGCGCTCGCTCTCACTGTCGCCGTCTATCTCTCTGCATCGCTTTTCGCTGCGAGTTCGCCGCAGCCAAAAGGCACGTAAACTGGTTGCGTCGTCGCCGTTGCCCGTACAGCAGCGTCGGTGTCGGTGTCGGTGTCGGTGTCGTTGTCGTGGTCGGCGTGGCGTGCCCGTAGTTTTTTGTCTCTGTTGTCTGTGCTGCGCTCTTTTAGTCTTGGTGTAGCGCTTGAGCTGCGCGAGTCGGACCTTCACACGGATCCAACAGCGGCGTGATCATCATCATCATCATCATCATCATCATGAACATGGAGCTGGCCTATAATGCGTCATCGGCGTCAACCTCGCCGCCCTCCTCCGCCATCGCCTTCGGGTTCACCAACACCGCCAAGCTGCCCATCGAGACCGTCAAGCGGCTCATCGCGGCCGTCTCACGTCGCCCCGTACTCTGGCTGCGCAACAACGCCAGCGGCCAGAAGCGCAGCGATATTACGCCCATTTGGTTCGACGTCGGCAAGGATGTCAATTTGCCAGGTGAGTTTTCTGCTCCGCTCTCTGATCGCACTACAAATACGCCAGTACAAATACATATACGTGTGCGTATGCATGTGTGTGTGCGCGCATGGCATTCCCCATGTGTGCTTACAGCGCGCACTCGATAAAGAAAACTTGCGCTAGGTGAGCTTATTCTTTTTATAGTAACAGGCACAGCTTAATCAAATATATGGGCAAATACAAAACAGGCAGAGCTTTTGAGCGTACTTAGAAAAAAAGAGGCATTTTAACCCTAAATAATTCTTATTGTACATTGCGCACCCAATAAGGCAAATCCAAGAAATTCTTAAAGCTTATATAAAACAAACAACGTTTAGATGTAAAAGCTAAATAATGACTGTTTTATATACAGTTAAAGCTAAAAATACGAAACGAAAGCTTAGCTCGAAAAGCTTTTAAGTCTAATTTAGTTTCAAGTTAGTTTAGAAAAACGGGATCTTTGTACAATATATGGCTATAGAACACTTACATAAAGTAAGCTTTAAGCTTCAATTCAAAAGATAAAGCTTTCAATAAGAGGCTTTTTAGACAAATTTATAAATATATTGCCAACATCCCAATATAGATTTTCTTATTTTACTGACGATACATTGTCGAATCCAGTAAGCTTATTTTTTAAACATTAATATAGGCTTCTAAAACTAAAAATAAATAAATGGTTCAAAGATTCGAATTTAAGGCATACATGGAGCTTTTAAAATTTCGTGTAGAATTGGAGCTTTAATAAATAAAATAAAATTTAAAATTTGAGTAATTACTGTATAAAACCTAGTTTACTCGTAGTTCGCCTTAGCGAGTTTTCACTGTATATGCATTACGAGGCATTGCGGTTTGCTTTTGGCCACAAAGACACACACACATATATATGTATATGTATATGTAGACGTGCCACTTCGATCACACATCTGCGCATTGCGCACCTAATACAGCAATTCATCATCATCTCCTCTCTTCTCTTCCCTGGTATTCTTTGTGGTGCCCGCCCGTCCACCTGCAGCTGACGTCTGCCGGGTCAAATGGGGACACTTGCGGGACAATTTTCGCAAGGTGTACATACGGAACAATCTGTCGAACGAGTCGCCCTCGTCGTGGCGGTTCTACAACGATATGCGGTTCATGGAGCACGCCGTGCACGAGAACATCATGCGGCAGGCGCGCTCGCGCGGCAGCAGCAAGAAGCATCCGCCTGGCCACTGGACGGAGAACAACAATCTGATAATGGACGAGAACAGCAAGTTCGACGAGCCCATCGTGGCGACGGAGCCCATCTGCGAGCTGAGCGACAGCTACGACTCGGAGCTGCATCAGCCGAGCTTCTCGGACATCAGTTCGTTCTTCGAGGACAGGGACTGCAAGCGGGTGAAGCTGGAGCTGAGCAACGGCGATGCGCAGAGCGTCAAGGACGAGGACCTCAACGACGATGACTTCGACGAGGACGCGGCCTCTGAGAACGAGAATGAGAACGACAACGAGGATGGGCACGGGCACGGGCACGGGCACGGGCACAACAAGCACAGTCACAATAGCACGCCGGATCCGAGCGTCTTCACCATCGAGGTGCTGGACGACGACGAGGAAATGGCGCTGCCCATGTCCAAGTGCCGGCCGGCCAAGTCCAGCAGCAGTCTCAAAAGCGAGCCGGAGGCGAAGCCGCAGCTGCAACAAATCCCCGCCGCCGCCAACAACAACAGCGAATTGCCCTTCAAGTACATCAGCATGGATGCGGCGACCAACACGGAGCCGAGCGGGGCGGATGTCCAGGACGATGCGGATCGGATGTTCCTGCTCAGCCTGATGCCGTTCCTGCAGCGCCTGGACGAGCGTCGCAAGCTGCGCGTGCGCCAGAAGCTCCAAAACGTCCTCATTGAGGAATTGGAGTTCGGCTAATACCCTACCAAAAGCAGAGAGGGGACCACACTTAGCTATACGATATGGTACATTATAAGCTTAGCTTACAGTATTAAAATACATAAGTATGCGACTGAAAACACACACACACACACACACACATACATTACATAGAATGTAATCAGTTAACCGCCTAGAAATAAAAATAAAAGATATACATATACACAAATAGCTGTGCCACACGAAAGAACACGCATAGTGTAATTATTTGTATACCCTTGCAGTGGGCATTATCACTTTGTTATCAAATATGTAACGCTTAGAAAGCAACTTTTACGACCCTTTAAAATATTTTTAAATTTTTATTTTTTGTCAGTATGAGCAGCCGAATTGATATAACATTGTATAAAATATAGCTGACTTAAAGATCGGTCGAAGAATATTTGTATAAAAACTTGTTGTTTTTCAAGATATCCAAGCAAAACTCAACAATTGAGAATATTACTATGCTCATAGCATATCTGTAGCATTTAGTCAACATCGAAATACTTTTTCATATATCTGCCATAGGAACATTCTGTCCAAAAATTTGTTTTTGTATAAAAAACGGTTCGTTTTTCAAGATATCCTAACAAAGCTTGATAATTGAGAGTATTACTATGCTCCTAGCATATCTGTAAAATTTTATCAACATGGAAATACTATATCATATAGCTATCATATGAAAAATTTGTCAACATATCAGTTTTTGTATAAAAGAGAGTATCACAAAGATTCCAACATATTTTAAAAATATTATAAAACAACGAAATAATATATCATATAGCTGTGATAGGAACAGTCTCTCAAAAAGTGAGTTTTTCAATGAAAACCTTTTTTGATTTCAAGATATTCTGATCAAACGCAATTGAGAGTATCCCTATACTTCTAGTATTTCCAAAATATTACCAACATCAAACTAATGTACATATAATATAGTTTTAAATATGAAAAATCGATCAAAAACTAAGAATTTGTGTACACAGTTAACTTGAGCGCAACATTTTCCTTATGTAGCGTATTTAAACTTCGGCACCGCGGGGATAATTGTTCTTGCTCGCTTGTGTAAAGGATGCTTGGCACGTTTACCTGGGCTGGCGCACCTGCGCTCTACCTGAGCCTGTCTGAAATTCCATGAACCCGCACTGGTGCCACGAAAATTCGTAGATGCTGTTGTTGCGATGCGGCCAACAGACGAATTGGCCACGGACGGGGCCGTTTCAATTGAATTTTCAGGCCAGCGAGCACGAAATTTTTGTCAGTGCAGGGCAAGAGATGAAAACAAGTTCCTTAAGGGTGTTGTTTCTGCCGATGACAACAACACAAACAAGCCGAGCAGCGCAACAACAACAGAAACAACAACAAATGCGCGCCACCACCGGCCATATTTTCGCGCCACCGCCACATGCGCCGTTAATGTGCTGCTCTCTCACTCTCATTTTACATGGGCTCTCTTTGTGTGTCAGCACATTAAAAACAGGGGGAAGGCGACATATGAATGCCCTTTACACGTATACACAAAGCGATTTTACGTTACACTCGGGAATCTATATAGAAACAAATAATTGGCATGCCAAACAATCAAAATGACAATGCAAATTTTACTTAAACTTAGCTAAAATTACTGCTGAGCTGTTAGCTTACAGCGCCATTCACAAAGTACACGAGCTAGTGTCATACTGTCGCTGACAAAATAGGGTGTAATAACAAAAAAACAACAAGCCAAAGGGGCAGCAGAAGCGTTGTCGGCGCATGAACGTGCATCCAGTTCCATGTTTAAATGCGTGCGTGAAGGTTGGATATTTCGAGAGTGCAAAAGGAGCCCTGGTCCCCCAGCGAAGCAAGCCACGAGAAGTGGGTCAAAATTGTTCGAAAACTAAACAAAACAACGCACCAAACATGGATGGTTAAGGCACGCACAAAAACGTCAAAATCACAAAAGCACGCATCGTTTACAACACTGTTAAAAAGTATGTTTATAATTTGGTGAAGAAAGAAGTGCATATTATTGATAGCAGGCAGGGCGCATTTTGATTGCATTTCTTTGCCGCATAAGTGAAAATAAATAGAAGATAAAACAAGCGCACACACTCTCGCGCACATAATTGTGTAAAATGTGCGCGTGCATGTGAACAATACATACACACACATAAGTATACCCATGCGATTAGGGAGAGAGAGCGCGAGTGAGTGAGAGTGAGGCAAAAATCCGAAGAGCGAGCGCAACTTTGGAGCGCGCGCGCACGCAAACATCAAAATCAAAAACTGACTGTGAGATACATTTCGGTTTATTTTATTTTTTGTTTAGCTACATAGATGATGAGCAAGCGCAGCAACAACAGCAACAACAACAACAACAACAGCAGGAACAGAACAGAAGAAGCAACACACACACAAACACACGCAACATACATATACACACTTATATATACATACATGTACACAAGCGAGGAGGCATGATTATTATGTTGTGTTTTTAGTCGAATGTATCTTTTAGTCGGAAAAAGGAATACACGAATGTCGGAGTCGAAACGGGCCACAAACGAATTACGCATGAGATCTCTCGGTCTTTGCTGACACTACATACTATAAAAAAAAAAACGAATCTCGCATTTTCAAAACGCACACAAAAAAAAGGCCAGAAAAATAAATAAATGAAAACATCAACTGAAAACTCTGAACGTAAATCAATAAATTGATATTCAAAAATAATCAAGAGAACAACGCAAATACTAAATATAATATTAACTAAACGAAACGCTCAAGTTTAATATCAAAGAACAACAACAACGAGATTTTCTGCGAGGCGACGCCACTTTTGAAATCCCCATTGAAAGTGTGCAGTTGCGAGCGGCTTGCATGAGGCTGCTAAAAAAGGTGTGTAGCAAAAATCATTCATTAAGCGAAAGCGAAACAAAAACAAAAGCGAAGAAAGAACTTTTTGACCAGTGTTTAACAACAATTCGCTGAAAAGTGGGGCCAAATATTGATTGGTTGACATTTGAAGATTTTGCAATTATATTGAGATTTTATATGTATCGCGCATGCATACATACGCACACGCACACATAAAAACACACACATATACAATTATAAATACAACCCTCATCCCTTGCCGTTTTTGCGTCTTTGCTTGCACGTAGCCCACGCACACACACACATATACCTTTTTGTATGCTGTATATGTGTGTGTGTGTATACAAATGCAAAAGGACTTTAACTTCTTGGTTCGTGTGTGTGTGTGTGTGTGTGTTTTTTTTTTTACGTTTTGAGACATAGACTGTTTCAATGGAAATGTTCAAGGGTGACAAGGGTAGTTTCTGCGCGGTGTCTACACGGCCCAAAATCTAGAAGTGCATCCTTTTTGAGGCGTTGCACACGTACACACAAATGTGTGCGCTGGTAAAGAGGGAGAGTGTGAGAGAGAGCGAGAGAGTAAGAGCTGTTCCCAGTTTCTTTTCTGCTCAAAAGATTTGTTTTGAAATGGACTTTTGCTATATGTATGTACTCTAAAAATAAAGTGAACCCTCATTAAAGCGAACTCATTATTGAAATGCTTGGGTATTCTAGTTAAATTTTCTTGATAACTCAGCCATTTTACAATTACAAATGAATTAATTTGTTGATTGTTTTCAAAACACTTTATGTATTGGTTCAATTATGAACTAGCTGTATCGAATATACATGTTATTTAAAAGAACTAAATCAGTTTATTAGTTCTTTTCATTGAAACATGCAATTAAATTTATACAAAATGGAACACAACTTTATATCCCAAAAAACTACAACATATTCTAAAAAAAACCCAATTTTTAAATTTAGTCACCAACCATAACCTAAAAAACGAATTTTGAAACACTTTACCTTAAGCAGCGTTCGCTCTAGCAAGTTTTTAGTCAAAATTTATTTAAATTAATGAGATTTGTTCCTAAGTCAAATGACAAACAAGTTTTTAAAAGCTGTTTTCTTCGAGTGTAGCCTTTTTATAGCTGTCGCTACGTTTGTTGTTGTTTGTGTTTGTTGTTTTTGTGAGAGGGGATGAAAGTCGGTCGTCTGCCTGGGCGTATGTCGCTCCATCTTGAAGATGGCAACGGGCACAACAACAACAACCAGTTTTTTTTTTGTTTTTTTTGTTTTATATTGGAGGTAACTCGGCATTCGCTAGAACTTACGGTTCTGGCCTGGGGCTGGGCCCGTGGGGGTGGTTTTGACGTTATCTAGAACGTCCTATAAATAGAACATTTTCCTGGTGCGTAGTTTTTTTTTTTTCTGTTCCTTTCTGTTTTCATAAGTTGTGCATTTAATTTGTGGGTCACGAAAGGCCGCAGGTACAGCCAGACGCAATGGAGTTTAGCCGGAGGATAAAACTGCGGCCATTTTTGTTTTTGTTCGACTAAACCTTCAACGGAATCCGTGTCGTAAATTAAATGCGTGCCAAATTCCAAGATGCCGCCATGGTTATTCCCAACATTTTGGTTGACCTGCTGCATGCGCCACGCATCTGCCACACGGCTTTGGGTCGCCTACAGTTTTTCCTAAGGGATCAGCTCAGCGAAGCGAACAATGAGTTTTTCCAAGAGCGCTTTTCGCTACCTACTCAACACGCACACGCATACGCACACGCACACGCTCACGCAGGCAAATGCAGCTGCACTCACGGGCCTCATGTCCTGGGCCATTTGGACTACTTAATGCACAGCGGAGCGTCTTCTCAATTTAGTTAGCTGCCATCTCGGCATCTGTCAACGTCGTGTTCGCGTTTCGTCTACTCACTGAGCCTTAATTTGACTTTGGCGCGTACCAAAAAAGCAAATAAAAAAAAAAATTCATACATAGTTACAATTGTTAGAATGCGCTGTGATTTCCTCTAGAGAATTGCGCATTTTTTTTTTGACCGTGTTATTCGCATCGATTGCATTTGCAGCTTGAGAGTGTCTCGTTGACTGCCAAGGGCCACGCCTACCAAGCCGCTGGAACAATCGTGATCTCAGTACACAATTTCTTATGATGGAACTCTTGTCAAACAATACGGTTCCCCAACAAATGGCCGGCAGCAATGCGCCCAGCGCCGCCGCCGCCGCGGCCGCAGCAGTTGTCAACGGCACAGCCAATCCCGGCGGTGGCAGCGGCAGCGGCAGCATCAGCAGCAATGCCAGCAACTCATCGGAGCGTTTGCTGGCCGGCATACTGGAGTCGTTTCCCGCCTGGGACTTGAATGTCGGCCTGCTGCCCAATGTGGGCCAAAACAATGGGTGAGCTAACGATTTAACCATAAATATTATTGAAATTTTGGTGCTTATGTTAAATTTAAATTGAAATTTAATTATCGTCCAGCTCGCCGCCACGCACTGATTTCTTTATCAACAATTTCCTGGGCGGCCTGGACACGCATGGTGACTTCAGCATGGGCCCCATCGGCAGCGGGGCCTCGCGCAACCCAAAAATGTCACCGGAATCATCAAACAACTCGAGCATCAGCTGCGGCTGGTGCGAGGTGAGCGCCTCGATACGCTGCCTCGAGTGCAACGAGTTCATGTGCAACGATTGCCTGCGCGAGCATCGCAACAGTCCATTATCCTCAAATCATTCGATTGTCTCGCTGCCCACGCCCATTGGGGCCTCGCCCACCGGCGGCAGCTCGGCAAACGCCCACACGCCGTCGAGCAGCAATTACATTTGCGACATCCACAACGAGATGCTGCGGTATGTGTGCGACTATTGCAGGAAGCTGGTGTGCCAGTTTTGCACGCTGCACGAGCACAAGGAGCACAGCTATGCGTCCATACAGAACTTTATGGTCGGGTCGAAGGAGAAGCTCGAGGGCGCCATCGAGAGCAGCCAGGTGGGCACGCG
Organism: Drosophila sordidula; assembly: GCA_035047465.1. Lineage (NCBI taxonomy): Eukaryota > Metazoa > Arthropoda > Insecta > Diptera > Drosophilidae > Drosophila > Drosophila sordidula. Next base: position 4,671,673 of record JAWNPQ010000131.1, read on the forward strand.
CTGCATCAAGAGCAGCATCGACAAGGCGCTCGCCTTCATCCGGCTCATCGAGCGCAACTGCAGCGAGCTGAGCGACAACATACGCAAGGCGTTCCGCCAGTTCATCATTGCCATCGAGGATCGCGAGCGCTTCCTGCTCGACTTTGTCGAGAAGCTCCGCCAGCGCCGTCTGGCCATACTCCACGACCAGATGGCGGGCCTCAAGTCCGCGCTAGCCGGTCTCTCGGAGACCTCCGATATGCTCAGCAAGGTGGCGGACAATGCCTGCGGCATGGACCAGATCGAGATTGCCATGAAGCTGACCAACGGCCAGCGGCAGATGGAACAGTTTGCGGGCATCTACAAGGATCTGCAGCCGAAGCAGGAGGTCTTCGCGTTCGCCCCGCCCGACTACAGCCTGCTCCAGGACATACGCAACCAGGGCGGCGTCATACTGGTCGACGACAAGAACATGCCCATCGTCTCCAGCAGCAGCGGCATCGTGGCCAGCAACGTGGTCACCGCACCGGCCGCCACCGGCATTGACATGGCCTTCGGCCTGCCCAGCTTGCCCAGCACCGGACCGCTGACCGTCGCCTCGACGACCGTGCGTCGTCCGCTGCTACGCGACAATAGCTTCCGCATACCGTCGCCCATTATGCAGCCGCGCGGCGGCAGCGCCTGCGGCATGTCCAGCGCCGCGCTCGACTGGGAGCTGAACGGACTGCGCAGCTCGCCGGGCTTGCACTTCAGTGCGCCGCGCACCACGCAGGCCATACCCGGCTGCATGGACCTGGTGAAGGTGCGCAACTCGAACGCGCTGTCGCTGTCCTTTGCCACCGAGGGCCACGAGGACGGCCAGGTGAGCCGGCCGTGGGGCCTATGCGTGGACAAGCTGGGCCATGTGCTCGTCTCGGACAGGCGCAACAATCGCGTGCAGGTCTTCAATCCCGACGGCTCGCTCAAGTTCAAGTTCGGGCGCAAGGGCGTCGGCAACGGGGAGTTCGATCTGCCCGCCGGCATCTGTGTGGACGTGGACAATCGCATCATTGTGGTCGACAAGGATAATCATCGCGTGCAGATCTTCACCGCCAGCGGCGTCTTTCTGCTCAAGTTCGGCAGCTACGGCAAGGAGTACGGCCAGTTCCAGTATCCGTGGGACGTGGCGGTCAACTCCCGACGCCAGATTGTCGTCACCGATTCGCGCAATCATCGCATCCAGCAGTTCGACTCCGAGGGACGCTTCATACGCCAGATTGTGTTCGACAACCACGGCCAGACCAAGGGCATTGCCTCGCCGCGCGGCGTCTGCTACACGCCCACGGGCAACATAATCGTGTCCGACTTTGACAACCACTGCTTGTATCTGATCGATCCGGATATCAATGATGTAAGTCGTGGCTGAGTCTCTGCCTTCGATTCTCGCAGCTAAACATTTTTATTCTCTTCATAGATTCTGTCTGTTAAGGGTCACGAGGGCTCCGGCTTCCATGAGTTCAATCGACCCTCGGGCCTGTGCTGCGATGACGAGGGTCGCATTATAGTCGCCGATTCAAAGAATCAACGCATACTCGTCTTTAATCAGAACCTCGACTTTATGTGGGATGTAAGTAGAGGATGGACTGTTCATATATCTAAATTGAAGGCCCATTCTAAATCTGAATTTTCCGTTCTCACAGATCGAAGTGCGTCCATCGATAAATCCGCTAATGCCGCCAACGTTGGACGAAAAGGATCGCACCTGCGATGTGGCTTTAATGCCGGATGGACGCATCGTATTCCTCATAGAGCTGTCGCCGGACTCGAAAGAAGGGTCTAACCCTTACAAGCGGTTTGTGCACGTATTCTAAATTAGTTTATAAACAAAATGCAAAGAAGGGAAATGCAAGCAAAGCAGATCAAAGAGACAGACGATGCTTTTTTTTAGACCATTTACAAGCGCTAAAATGTTTAGCAAACAAATCCAAAACAAAACAAAACAAAACAAAACAAAAACGAAAACGAAAACAAAACGGCATTAAAATTAGTAAAAATTTTTAGCATAAGTGCTACAACGATTACCTCGATAATGCTTAAGAGTTATTAAACACGGTTACGATTTGGTAATTTACACACAATATACATACAGACAGACATACATACAGACAAACATACATACATATATTTAGCGAATATACAAGAAACAAACAACAACAACAACCAACCAACCAACCAACCAACTAGATAACTAACTAAACTAAAGCAAAATACCAACAGCAAACAACGCGTTCAGTAGGATTTTTTTTAGGCTAGAGAACCTAGAAAAAAAAAAGAAGCAAAAGCAAAAACCTAGAGAAAAAGAAAAAAGAACAAAAAGCTAGAAAACAAAACACTTTATATACAAGGCAAGCAGAAGAACACAATAAGTACTAGATGAAAATATTAATTACCTGTTAGTTAGACTGAGGGGCAGTTCGAGCTAGCTGAGAGTGGCTTTCGGTTCGCTTGGGAACTGAGATAAGAGATATGAGATTTGTGAGCCATGGGGCTTATGCATTTAGAGCGGAAGGAGAAGCCACAAAGTTCTTGCTTTTTGTTAATTTCTATTTATATTACTTGAATTTTTATGACGAGTTACTCAATGATTTGCTTAGTGGTATTAGCATTTAAATAAGTTTTGTTCACCTTATTTGCGATTTTAATTGTGTAAAGGCATTTTTTTTATTACTATTATTATAATTTCTTATAATTGAGACTGAGTAAGTGAGTATGAAACTTTGTAAAAGGTAAAGATAATGGGAAAAACAAAAGGTTATAATTAATATATATAAACAAAAGAAAAACCCCGCTGACTTTTGGTTGAACTCTTAACGAAGACTGATTAACTAAACGGCAATTGTGGAGCCAATTGAACACCATATATGGTGAGGCCAAAAAAAATTGCAATGACATTGATAACGTAACGTAACTTAAAACATAGCTTAACATACATATGTACTATATATACTATATACTATAATATATATATATATATATATATAAAGCATATAACTCAGCGCCACAAGTCACACAAGGATTCATAATATGGGCATAGCTTAAACCGAGTTTAACTGACATACATACATGCATACAAATACATATACATACATATATAGACACTCATACACACATACGCATACGCATACGTTGCATCACCCAAGAATTGTTTACTTTATAATTATTGTCATTATTATGATTATTATTATGTGTTTTACTATTAATTGTAAACTTAATTACCGCAAAAGTTGTAGCAAAGAAAGAAAGAAAAAGAACAAAAATTAACATAATTTTTGACTTGAATGTGTTCATTAGCATTTAGTAGAGATCTTAAAAAAAAAAACCAAGCGGCATGGACGTGGCATAGTGTAGACATATGAAAAACAAAACAAACCCCGAGCAATATGCGCGTATTGAATACATATTTAGGTGACATGTTCCTCGCAAGTAAAAACAAAACAAAACAAAAAATTAATGCATAACATACATAAACATATGTATACATATATTAGCCGAATTATGACAGCAAGCCAAGTGTATTAACTGACAGAAACTGATACGAGATACAGAAAACGAGAAATGAAAAGATAACAGACTTAACTACGTACGATAGATGTAGACTAGAATGCGAGAATTCAGCAGTTGCAATGTTTTTAGCCAACTAATTTTATATTCCTAATTATTTCAAATGATTTCGTTTCGTTGTCAATTCCTTCGTATTCGTTGTTCTTAACTCAAAACCTACTACTGACGCGAGAACGCAAAAAAAAAAAACAAAACAAAAGATTTTGTAAAGGGTACCAGATGGCTTAAAAGAGAGAGATTGAGCTAAAACTCCTTCCACGTATAAAGCAACACGCATAAAATGCGCAAAACTAACAAAAAAAAAAAAATAATAATAATAATAATAATAAACATAAAAATTAAATATGTGTATATATATACGCAAATTGCTCTACGAGAGCAAAGGCAAACGGTATATATATGTATGTACATATATATACGCATAATTACAAGTAGATATATATACAAAAGTCGTTGGTGTATTTAGACTTGAATATAACACAAAAAGGTATCGTAAAATTTAAGAGTAAACGATTTTTAAATTTTACCTTAGCCAGGCATACTCTATGATTTAAACGTGTTTCTATTTATTTCGTTTAAACGAGCCAAGTATGTAATTGCCATAAAATCATTTCACACACACCATACACACACACAGACACACACACTTATATACCTTAAAGCGCCGTTCATTTTTTGTGATTGCTGGTAGCAACCAGATCAAAACATTTCCTCACATTTTGCAACCATACCATACTAAAATACATTAAAAATACCAATGCATGTATACCATATATGTGCATATTGATATATGATATATGAGACATATGAGAAATGCCATATTTTACTAATATTTCTACATTTGTGTGAGATTTACTAAATAAAAAACAAAAAGCAAATACTAAAATCATTACAAATGAGCGCCGTTTTCTAAAAGCCACAGTTTTGAAATTGTGTAAAAAAAAACAAATGGTAAACCAAGATTGAGATTTAAGTACTACCGAATGCCATAATTAAAAATAAAAAGCATTTAAACACATATATGTATATCTAAAGTTTATTAAAGTATGTTAAACACAAACTGAAAGTCAACAAATACTGAACAATTTGCCAAAGGCTTAAGAATCAAAAACAAAAAAATACAAACGAAAAACAAAAATCAATGTAGAATCATGAATATCATAGACACACACACATTAACACACACTCACACAAACACACACACATACACCCACTCACACACACAGCTAGCCTACGCATTAAATAGTTAATTAAACATTTACAATACATACCAAAAATTAAAAATTGCAAGCAGGTATTTTATTTTCAAATATACATATATATATATATAAATCAAATTATATATATATATATTTAAAACAAAAAAAGAAAATATTCCAAAAATATTGCCCACAATTACGAGTAAAAAAGAAAAGAAAAAGAAAAACTAAATGCTCATATACAAGTAGCTTAATAACGAACTAAAACGAATCCAAAACTTAAATCAGGTATTCAAATTTTTTGTCATACTTACATATGCATATACTTATATATGTGTATTTAGACTTAAGCAAGAAAATATATAGAACTAATGACTAAAAAAAACTTAAGAAAATTCTAACAACAGCTACCAACTAAATCAACGTGAAAATAATTTTCCCAAAAAACAAAAAAAAAAAAATACAAAACTAAAAAAAACCTATTTATAAATCAAATTTTTTATAACCTTGTGTCGATTAACGATGCTAAAAATTGAATTCTTATATCAAAATACAATTTTGAATAACTTTTATATGACAAGAATTCTAAGAGTGCGAAGGATTTATAAACAACAAAAAAAAAACAGCCCTAACTACATATGTATTTAATAAACCATTTAGCATTTAGCCAATAAACTAGGTTCCAACGAAAACCATATGAGTATCTAAAAAAAACCTACCCATGTTTCTTTTGGCAAATCATACATACATACATATACATATATACATATAAACATACGCATGCATACATACTAACATATGTAATAATTATGGAGCAATTGAGTACAAAACGAGTACAAATTTAATTTATAAGCATTGAAAACAAGAGATCAGAAATCACAAAATACTAAACGATTAAAGAAAAAAAAATACAAAAAAAAATATAAATATATATAAAAGAAAACCCTAAAAAATCGTAGGCCAGCTACTGGTTTCGCATATATACATAGCTATAATGAATACTACATATAGGCATATACATACATATAGAGTATATATACATATATATATTAATAGTCTATATTTGTAACAGACGACTCAAATGCTTGGTTCATATAATGGCGACTTACATGCTGAACAAATTGTATTCTCTCTCTAGGAGTACTTTGTACGTACGTACATCATAAATACATACGATAGTTACATACATATATGCATACTTACTACTACTACTTACACACATATGCACATACGCAACTACATAAATAAATAGTTAATACGAATAAATACTACTCTATGCAAGAAAATTACCAAAAGAAATTACCAAAAGAATGTAAGAGATTGAAAAATAAAAACCCTCCTCCTCATTGATTTCGCTTCGAAGAGAACTCCAAAATTTTTGGCATACATTTAGATAATACGCGAATATTCATCAATTTGTCACTAACTGCATTACATACATATTTACATAGAAAAAAGCGTGTACTAGGTGCACAAGTATTACATTAAATACATACATACATAATATATTGCAGCTATCATGCATAGGTACATACATATATGCATATACATATATAAATAAATATATGTAATGAGCTGGACGAAAATGCTCTTAGATCAAGGCGACAAATTATAACAATAACGAGTTGCAGTTAAAAATTGTAATTGTGTAATAGTGTGAAAAGCAAACAAAAAACAAAAACAAAACAGAAAACATAAAAAAAATATACTACAATACTTGAATTGTAATTTTTCTATATACATGCATTCATACATAAATATATATATATACATATTATATATACATATGTATATATATATATAGATGTGGGTCAAAAATAAGAGTATATTTTATACGATAAACAAATTTTATAACATATTTAAATAATAAATTATACACTAATAAAATAATCCATTTGAGAAATGACTTTTTATCAATGGTTGGGCCTCTAGATTAATTCTGTATTTAAATCTGAAAAGCGAATTTTCAGTCGAATTTTCATGTAAAAAATTTGACCCAACAAAATTACAATTTGGGCTTGCATCAAAATTTTAAAATTCCAATACTTCGACCGATTTTAATAAGGATTGACTTTTTATAAATAGTTTGGCCTCCAGATTAATTCTGGAAATCGAATTTTTAGTCGAAATTTATATTAAAATGTTAACCTAAAACTCCCGAATTGGGGAAAGGTAACAATTTGAAACTCCCCTAACTTTATGGGGAATGCCTCTATTGTCTTAATTTGGCGCCTACTAAACTAATCTGACATTTTAGTTTAAATTGTAATTTTGTTTTTTAAGCATAAATTTTACTACGCATCGCCTAAAGGTATGCTTTGAAAATCGATTAAATTAAGAGCTTAAATGATGTAAGCTAAGCTTAGAGAAAATTTAAATAAATCAGCTCGAAAATTTTAAATCCTCTATGTATAAATATGAATTTCGAGAGATATAAAATATACATGTGTTAAAATACGAGTAATGTAAATAATTGTTTTTTAATTTTTTTTAAATTCCAACATTTCAATTAGACACACGCGCACAGGTAAGACTGTTTATAGCTGGATTCTACATGATAATCAAGGCATTTATAGGTAATTGTAGAGGCGGCTTGATTGCTTTACTTTATGACTGCGACTTGGCTAATAACTAGCTCTGTCGTAATTAACTAGAGCTCTGGCATCGCGTGACTTTTGGCCAAATTAACAAATACGGACGGGTAATGGGCTAAGCTTTATTTAACGCTCCGCGCACGTACGAGAGACATAAACAAAGTCCAGTCTCATTTGCGTTCAGATGGATTACGCGTAATATATCATATTTTTACTGCAATTATATGGCTTTCAACTTGTCGCTTGACAGTGGATCTGCGGGTCCAAGTCTGATCTTCATGGTCAGGGTCTGCTGGGAGTCTGTGAAGTGCGCAATCGAAATACTTTGAAAGAAAAATAACAAAAAAAACTAAGCGTTTTTCAATAACCGGTTCGTGTGTTTGTCGTAGTCAACAGCTGTTGTGGAAAAAGTAAACAAAAACGATCTACGGGCGATCTTATGGCTGTATTTATTTAGAGGAGTGAAGCTCAATTAGCATTAACCTCTGCCGATTCGGTGTTTATATACCCTCGCCTAGGGTATAATGAATTTATAACCCGTATTCAACTCGGTGATTTTTAATTACAAAGTATATCAAGTACAACGGCAATTGTACACTGAGGAAAAATATGCTGTTCTTTCGATATATTTTGTACTTAAATATCTTTAAACTAAGCTTGTAAGTAATTTGGTTCTAAATTATTCGTTTTTGGTAAAGAAAAATGCAAAACATAGGTTTGTATATTTTGTTGCCCAAAAACTCAGCCGAACCCAAAATCAAACCGAACCAAAACCTGTGTTATAGGGAATTTTAAAATAAGAATTCGTTGCTCAGGTAAAGATATTTCGACCTGAACTAGATTTGGATAATAGATATATTTGAGTTTAGGAAAGGGTATTAGGTCTTCGATCCCTAGAGCTATTCATAATTAGTTAAGGTTTCTCTGTTTGAATATTTTAATGTGCAAAGTTTGTTAAAGGTGATCATCAATCATTCCGAAAGGTGAGTTTCGTTAAGAATACTATGTTTTTAATTTATTTTTTTGGAATTTGTTATAATACCCAGAAATTCGGGTTTTCTAATTAAATGAATTTCAAAATTAGCTGGCTTGTGAAATATCGGTGATTACAGCAATTAAATAATGTTGTGAAAAATCAAACTGGATTACCGCCATTAGGCGGAGCTGTTTGTCCAAGAGAGTGCGCCAAATTGTAAACAGTGAACAAAAAATTGTGCGACTGGAACTGGCCAAAAGTCGAGCCCAACTCGAAGCGCGAGCTGGCCTGTCGCCTGGTCGGATTCGGGGCTCAGACGTGTTTCGAACGTTGGCGCGTCAAGTGAATCTATTCGAATCAAATATATTGCCACGAACAGGCGCGCATAATATGCACACTCTGGGTAAATTGCGCTGCGGTTATCGGTTTCGGTTTCAGTTACGGTTTGAGTATTGATGCGTGCCTCAAAGATTTCAATATGTTTTTCAATGGTTTTTTTCTCTTGGGTTTCGTCAGGCGACGACAGGTTGTGCATACAAATCGTCGCCGCCTTGTAATTAAATCAAGCTCGTAGTCCAAACCAAGCCAGAGCTTTAAAGCTGGCCACTGCAGTGTTCCGGCTGCCACCTGTGGGTACACCAGCTCCGCGGCTGGACAGCTCTTCGGCGCATTCAGTACACAATTCGCCTTTGCCTGGGCCGTATTAGCGGGTGTTCGGATTTTGTCGCCAGCCGCGATAAGCGATAAATTAATACACGAAAATATAAATAGCTCAAGTGGTTGGGTTTCCGCCTTGTTTGTACACAGCGAACAATTTTGGTGTTTTTTTGTGAAAAACAATTACAATATTTTTTGGTGCTTGACTTCGTAAAAGTTAACAAAAAAAGATTAAAATAATAACAGTTAAATAAAATTGTATTGTATCATAATTAATTAAGTGCACTGCTAATTAAACAATAATCTGAATAAAAAAATTCAGTGGTTTTCCTTGACTTCAATTAAAATAGATTTTTTCAAAATAATTATTATATATTGTGCACTGCAAAAAAAATATAAAATCTGATATCAGACTTAAGTGGGAATCGAACCCGGGCAACTCGTGCTTGTCAGAAAGACGCCTTTTCACTGAGCTACGTGTGCTCTAATCCGAGTTCTTATATAAATGACAGAGAGAGAGAGAGAGAGAGAGTGTGTGATCCTAAGTTCAATTTTAGAATTTATTTACATTTAAAAAATATATTCATGTGCTTTTAATCGAAATCAAGAATTCAAATTCAGCTCACAATTTGCACTGTGCACTGTGCGATAATGACATAACTATCTCTGAGGCTGTGCTGTAAGCGAAATGAACTAATGATCGATAACCAGTCGAGTTGTTGTTGCTGCTATTCGTTATTGAGGCGAGCGTTGTAAACGTGACCCAGTGTCGTCGACCTGCAATGCCAAGTGGAAATGAATGGGAAAGCGCTTGTAATGCAAGTCAGGCGCCGGCAATCGTGTCAATATTTGCATTACGTATGATGTAATGCTAGACCATTTAAATGGCTCGAGACCTTGAAACTCTTTCTGCTGGGGTGTTAATAAACCTTATGTGTCAAGTGCATTTAGTATGATTTTAGACATCAGGCTTTGTTTCGCCCGGCAATTAAATAAATGTGTTAATTGCTTTTTTTGCGAAACAACAGCAGGACAAACTATTAAAATAATAAAAATGTCACATATGTCTTTTTCCCATTGGCTTAGTGCCAATTTTAGGTGGATGCCCTGTGAAAGCGGGGTATTCTCAATTTGTCTTGAAAACTAGCTAATGGTTTATACAATTTTAAATTGCACTCGATTCCGAATGTTTTCTCGAATGTTTTCCACATATACGGAATTTTTTAATGTAATATGACTCTTGCCTTGAATTAATGCACATGCATCAAATTACATGCACAGCCAATATAACCCTCAACAAGGGTATTAATAGGAAAATAAATTTCAATACAGAAGTTGTCAAGTGTTTGTAACTGCCCTTTTAATATTTGCTTCTATATTAACTTTAGTTGAACTTTAGCCGTGAGCGCGAATACTTTGAAATTTTTCCAAACTAAAAAACAAATATAGAAATAATAACAGTCAATATGGATGACAATCACGATAAACAAGCGCAACAAATTCCCATTATTTATGTGACTGAAAATAACACAAATATTGGTAAGTGCAAGACTATTTGAAGAATTCTATGTAAACAAATGTTACAAGCAATTACATTCTTCTTTTTTGTTCGGCCAACCCCAAATGCAGGCGATGGAACAACTGTCATTAATATTGGTAAGTAAGCTTCCATATTGCTGATGGCCAATTTGTCCAATCATGCTGACTCTCCCATGCCGGCCACCAATCATCATTAGTAGGCAATATTTAGAACTACAGCTGACCCTGTGTTAAAACATTATATGGGTGTTTAAATCCAATGCGGCTGTTTGAATATAAAAACAACAACTGTTCAGTTTGTATACATACATCCATATAATCCATATAATATAGCATTTCTCCTGATTGTAGCAATTATCATAAAGATTACCCACACAGTTGTTACGCTTGTTGGTTTTATCAGTAAACAAAAAATATGTGTGCCCATTTTATAAATACACATGTATGTTTACTAACACAGACGACGATTATTTATAGCTGATAACGCCAGTATACAATTGCTTGTAGGTAAATATTTTATTCAGTATCGACCGGCATTTCTGCTGATACACTTGTGTTGCTGAGGTAAAAAATACTTTTATTAGTTGTCGACTTTTAATTTACCAAAATACGCGTATACGATTTTATTCTCCCTAGAGTAACATAGGCCATAAATCAAATACATAAATCAAATACAAATGTACGTTACAAAACTATCGAAATAGGGCGATTAAACGATAACAGCAATAATCGCTGCTGGTACTCGGTACTCAGTACTCGGTAACTACTTTCAACTGGCATCGTTCACTCGCAACAGCTGTTTCGTTCGCTCAGTTCGATTTGTATTTTGTTGGGAGGCATTTTAAGCGAGTTTGGCATGCGGTGTTTGCGTTTTCGAAACGGGTTTAAGAATTGAATACGATTAAAGCAGCGGCTGCGGCTGGTGTAGTCAACTGTTCGCCATTTCAATTTCAATCTTCTCGTCGTCGTGAACGTCGTCGGTTGTGTTTTTTGTGTGGTGCGTAAACTGCTTTTGTCAATTAGTCGTTCGTTTTTCCGCCCCACTGCCCCTGCCACAACTTCTGCGGTTTGTCTCTGTGCTCCAACAACACAGTTAAAGTATATATAAATATAAAAGAATACTAAAAAAAAGTGAATGTGCAAGTCAGCCTCAGTGCGACAGAGTGTAAACAAAGTTTTATAGTTTTATTCTTGTTTGTGTGTTTCTTCTCTTACTTCGCAGAAACAGAAAGCGAAAACGTCGCGCCCGTACCCCCCATCGCACCTGCACAGCCTGATATAATGGCAAATTTCGAAGATGTGAGTGTTGTTTTTTTTTTTTTTTCGAAGGCAGGCTGCAACTGTTGTTTCGTAAATGATTCGCACAGCCAAAGCAAATAAACAAAATTACTTATATGCCGCATGCAATTTTAATGCGAGCATAACAAAAAAGAAAAAAAAAAAACAATAATAATAACAATAACAACAAAAACAACAATTATTAGCGAACATTTGTGCACGTAACAAACATTAAGCCTGCTTTTCGTCTGATTTTATTTGATTTTTTGTCGTTTTCATTCGATTTTGTTTTCATTTTCGTTATCTTCCTATATACGTACACATATGTGTGTGTGTGTGTGTGTGTGTGTGTGTGTGTGTGTGTGTGTGTATGTTGCATGTAACTCCCCACAACACAACTTGATCATGTGCGAATGTAAAAAAACAACAAAACCAATGAAACCAACAACAATAAATACACCAACACTTGCGATGTTCCACGAGCAGACATTGCAGCGCGCCCGCCTCGCGTTCGCCAGCGGCAAGACCAGGAACGTCAGCTTTCGGTAAGTAACAGTTACCAAAGTGGAAGCAGCTGAGGCTGTTTTTTTTTTTTAATATACCTTGCAATCGTAGTGAGCGGGTATATTGGCTTTCTGAACCGGTTTGTAACGGACAGAAAATTCTTGATCAAAATGAAGTACTCCTCTATCATAAACATATCAATTCCATTTGAAGTGCCTGTCATCTAGGCATGTTACGACTGATTACAGGATAACTACCAGTCGGACTCTTGTTTATTGTTTTGCTATTGCGTTATTGCACTCAGGTTAAATTTAATGTAAATTACAAATGTTGCCGCAACGCGGCGGCATTAAAAAGTAACACAATTTTGTACTGCTTTGAAATGTAGTTAAGGCAATTATACAGATACATATATAAGTTGATGTATGTGTGTGTAAATAATGCATGTTATACTTGAGTTAACTTTTTGTGGGTTCACAGTACAAACACGCCCAGCAACAAAAACCGCTCGCAATCTTCACTTGAACTTTGCGTCTGCTGTGAAACTCAAGCGTTGCCCTGATAAGAAATGTAGATAACTATTTATATAGCACGGCTGAAGTCTAGCAAGCCTTTGTCCACATCGTATTTAAAACAAGTGCGACTGCTCTAGTCGGAATGCCCGGCTGAGAGATACCCCGCAGCCGAGAATTATTATTTTTATTTCTTAATGGAATATAAAACCCCACATATTAAATTAAAAGCATCGAGCAACCTTCTCTTTGTAGATACTTTTTTCGCCTCTTTTAAACCGTTTTAAATGTTTACAAGGTTTCATAAAAGTGAAAAGCTTAAACAAGCTTTCTACGCATTTACCCAGCGGTGTACTCGAGTTTAACATGTTCTTGTCTTAAGTACATTTGCATAGACATATATGTACATATATTTAGCGTCGAATGTTAGGAGGTTGCGATCTTTGATCCTCCCTTTTTTGTTTTTAGCAGCACTTTACATGCAATCCAGCTCGAACTGAATTCCGACAAGCTAGAATAATTACATTAATAGCCACTATTTAGATAGATCCAGAAGCTGGACGATGACAATACAAACAGTTACGTGGAAATATATAATATATATATATATATCTATGGTCAACACACAGACAAGATCAAATTTGATATGTTAATAAACAAAAACGATAGCTCTATATGCTATTTGTATGTCTGTGCATGTATCTATATATCTATCTTTTTGAGCGCAAAGTGTGAAACGGAAGTGCGGACGTATCTTTGGCCCCCCCGCCAAGGTCGATAGCCATTTAATTTCATGATCTTTTTCTTGTTCAAACAAACGCTGAGGAAACGTGTCGAGTTCTGCGTTTGTTTTTGCCTTTTCAGAAGCGCATAGAAATATCTAAGCTTAAATACATGTGTAGATACACATGCATGTATATAGAAATGTTTTGTCGCCCAAAGCCAAAGCGTTTCTATGTATTTTTGTTAAATTAAATATTGCTTGTGCCGCATCATGGATTTATAATTGCTTCATTGATATGCACAGCGATAATTTCCACACATACACAATTACTATTATCTATCGGCTTAATGTACTTGGGAGCGGAGTGCAGTGACAATTGCACCTGAACTTGACCCTGATTAAACTAACCGATATTAACATTGATGAAAATATTTTGCAGTCTAATGCTATTTAGAACAAATTAATGTTTAATACCCCTGAAGCTAAGTAGTTATAGTGTTTGCGCCGGCTTGCCAACCGGTTTTACAGTTGTAATTTAACTAGATTTCATTTAATAATATACATCTATATCTAAATAAGGCGGAGAGCAGCTGTTGGCGATCTGTTGCGTCATATATACAAATCGTAGAATTATTTCGAAAACCAAACGCTGCATAAATTATTAACGAAACGGCAAATTAGCATTGACCTTCTCCGCATTACTCAGCAACAACGATTTGGACTTTTTGTATTTATATATGTGTATTTAAGTACTTGTCTTGCATTGTCATTAGCTTGAATAACGGCTTGTCCGATCTTAAAGATCATAGAGCATATGAAGTGTTCACACTGCTGTTAGACCGGTTGTTAATTAAATTTCTTATTGTTATGCATTAAGAATAATTTAGAAATAGCGACAATTATAATGGATCGATTCTAAACTCACTTTATTTATTTCTCGCTAATTAGTCGCAAGCAACTGGAAAATCTACTGCGCTGCTATGAGGAGCACGAGAACGAGATTATCAGCGCCCTGGAGGCTGATTTACGACGACCCAAACAGGAGAGCTTGATTGTGGAAACGGAATTCATGAAGAATGACATCAAGCACATACTCTATAACCTGTCCGACTGGGTCAAGCCAGAAAAGGTATGATCAACAATTTAAATTTAAATTACCTGACTTTCAAGTTAATTGCTTGCAGCCAGAGAAATCGTTTGTCAATATGCTGGACGATGTGCAAATCTATAATGATCCCTTTGGCGTTGTGCTCGTGATTGGCGCCTGGAACTATCCGCTGCAGCTGCTGCTGGTGCCCGTTGCCGCAGCCATTGCCGCCGGCAACTGTGTGGTCCTCAAACCCAGCGAGATAGCCGGCAATTGTGCAAAGTTTATTGCGGAAACAATACCCAAGTACCTGGACAATGTGCGTGAGCATCAGAATCGGTTGAGTTGTCATCACATTAGATTGTTTTTTTTAACCCACAGGACTGCTATCCCGTTGTGTGCGGCGGACCCAGCGAAACGGCGGAGCTGTTGAACCAACGCTTCGATTATATATTCTACACGGGCTCCACGCGCGTGGGCAAAATTGTGCATGCGGCGGCCAACAAGAACTTGACGCCCACCACGTTGGAACTGGGCGGCAAGAGGTGAGCTGCGCAGCGATAATGCATTTAATTGAATTGTTAACTAATGCCAATTGCAGTCCCTGTTACATTGACAAATCGGTGGAGCTGCGCACGGCTGTCAAGCGCATATTGTGGGGCAAGCTGATCAACTGCGGCCAGACGTGCATTGCGCCCGACTATGTGCTCTGCTCCAAGGAGATGCAGGAGAAATTCATAGCCGAGGCCAAGGAGGTGCTCAAGGAGTGGTACGGCGACAACATTCAAAGCAGCCCAGATCTGAGTCGCGTCATCAACCAAAACAATTTCCAGTAATTCAGCGTCATATGCCCATAAATGTTGTATTTATAATTGCGTTTCGCCTCGCTTGCAGGCGCCTTTTGGGTCTGATGAAGTCTGGACGTGTCGCCGTTGGCGGCAAATACGATGCCAGCGAGCGTTATATTGAGCCGACAATACTCGTTGATGTCAAGACAGACGATCCCATTATGGAGGAGGAAATCTTTGGCCCCATCTTGCCCATTTATACAGTAGAGAATGCCTACGATGCGATGAAGTTCATCAATGCCAGGTATGTGCGTCTGTGCGCCAAGCTGAAGTTCAACTACAGCAACAAAAATAACAATAACGTGTGTATTCATTTTAAAAAACATATTTAAAATTTGATTTCGCTTCTCTTATCATTTGTCTCGCGCATTTCTCATACACAAATCGTTTTCTGTTCTGCGACCCCTGAATGATAATAATGTAAAACTTGTTTACAAATCCGTCTGTTTGAATTGCGTTTGACCAACAAATTAGAGAAAATCCGCTCGTCATGTATATATTCACATCGGAAACAGAGGTGCTCGATCTGTTCGTAAACGGCACACAATCGGGCGGAATGTGCGTTAACGACACGATTATGCATTATGCCGGTAAGCCCTAAACAAGATCAACATCAATGGATGCTATGCGACTTCAATTTTGGCTGCGGTCTATAATAAAGAAAAAAAAACAAAACAGATTTATTTAATATATTTTGTAAATATTGTGACGCCAAAGCCTTTTGTATCCAACTATCCCATAACCAGGTGTAGTGCCTATTAGGACTTATGGTCCGCTACAATTGTATTTTACGGTTACGGTGCTCCGTCTCCCCCTCTCTCTTCCTCTCTGCGTTGCTTGTGCCAATTTTTGTTTTAAGTTTTGTAAATACTTGTAAGTAATTAGTTGAAAAAGCTGGTGACGGTTCTGTTTTAAATTAATTATAATATTGTTTAGTGTTGTGTGCAACAGAAGTCCCCCGTACTTCCGTATCCAGCCCCTTAGCCCCACAAACAGTCATGCAATTTGTAAATCATTAAACTCATATCTTTGACTATTCCAGTATGTGTCGTAGTTTTTTTTTTTACTTAGTTAGTTCATTATCAATTTTGTAGCCATATTGTACCTTAATTGTTTTCCTACTTTTCCCCAATTATCACGAAATAGAGAAAAACCACTTGTACTCTACGTGTTCTCAAACTCTAAAAAGCTAGTTAAACAATTCAAGAATAACACAACAAGCGGCGGATTCTGCAGCAACGAAACTATAATGCACGTTGGAGGTATCTATGTATAAATATATATAGCTTAAGTATATAGCTTAGAAATGTTTAATTATTGCAATTATTATGCAGGTGCTCTAATTGTTTGAATGCACTGAATCTTGTTTCGAAATTATTATTATTATTGCAACCATTTTGCATTCATTTAAGTGCCTACAATTATTATTATTATTATTTTTTTTTTGCAAAACCGAGACACGAACGCCCTTTCCAATCCGAGACACACTTAAGTACACACACAACACCTAAGAGAATGTTTTATGACAGTATCTATGCGTATGATAATTAACAAATTGCTTGTTTGAGTTGGCTTTGAATTGGTTATTTAATTGACAAATTGTGATTTTAAAATGCTTACGAAATGCTTGCTTGCGAAACAAGTTAGCAATTTGTTGATATCGCAAAGTGCGAATATTTAATTAACAACTGGTGATTGGGCGTGCAAATAAAACTAAAGAAGAAAAAAAAAAACACATTGCAATGCTGCAACTAACACAGATCTTATACAATTTAATTTTGCTTTGGCTATTTATTAATATTTGGGGATTTCCATTTACCAGTTGATACACTGCCTTTCGGCGGCGTCGGCATGAGCGGCATGGGCTGTTACCATGGCAAATATGGATTTGACACCTTTACGCACAAGAAGTCCTGCCTGGGCAAGAATCTGGCCATGCTGGGCGAAAAGATGGCATCGTAAGTAGTATATTTTTAATATGCTCTGATTGCAATTGTAATAATTATGCTGTCCAACAGTGCACGCTATCCGCCGTATTCGGATCGCAAGAGTTCGCTGCTTTCATTCCTGTTGCGCAAACGTCGCCCTCTGCCCAATCTGCATCTGTCACATGTATTTGCCGTTGGTCTTGGCGTGGGCCTTACAGTCCTGATCAACTATTATCTTCAGGTAAGAAAGGTATATTATGCAGCCAATGTCTAGCCATTCGTTTGTGCCAATATTAATTGAGATTATTTTCCATGCATATTATACGTACGTACACACACACAATTTCACCGGGCAACACACGCATATTTGCATAAATTCCAATTCATAACCAACCTGCGTCCACCTTTCTAGGGCAAGCTGTTGTCGCGTTAAAACGGACTTCAATCGTAACTCCACGAGCCAGTGGATTTTGTCATTTTTATTTGGAATCGTTCGCAGTAAATGCACAGGCATTTAGTATTCGTTTATATTTTGTTCTGTTGGTCTTTGCTTTGTACTAACTAATAGACTAAGTACACTAAGTTACAAAAAAAATATACACATTTGCATACAAACACATACATACATACAAACATTTATATTCTTATACCGAATTAACCAGGGTAAAATGTGTTGAATTTGTAAATAACCAATCCAATTTGATTGTGCACTTAGAAAATTTATAAAACCATATAAACTATGTCTTATTAAAATGTTTTATTTATACAATGTATCGATTTATATTTTCAGAAAGATTCAAACTAAATAAAAGCATGTACTTTGTACTTTTAATTCGCAATTCGGTGGGTGATGTAATGCTATTGGATACTCCGCTTTATAATAGTTATTGTTATTTAGTTGCTATTTAATAAAATGTATATGTTAATAAAGCTTTCAGTTGTTCGTTACTTATTTCAAACCCGACTGCCAGTGTTGCCAAATTGCTGCATGCGATAACAGCACACAGCAACAGTGCTGCAAAGCAACCCTGTGCTAAGCACTTTAAGCATATTTATTAAATATATATAGGGGGCACACTGGCGTCAATAATTTTTTTAGGAGTCACACTGATTTTTTGTCTATCATTATCGTTCAACTTGGCTTTTTAATTTATTTTGTATTGGGTAGAAAAATACATAAGACATCGTAAAAATGGCCGCTCGCGGCGATCTAATTGCACAATTCATTGAAATCACTGGCACTGACGAAAATGTCGCCAGATTCTACTTGTCCAGTTGCGATTGGGACATTGAGGTAAGTTGTTTTTTTTATTAAGCTATCAACAAAGAAAAGTCAGAACGCAAAGTTTTTTTTTATGCGACATGAAGCAAGCACTTGGCAACTACTGGAGCACACAGTCTGACCTACCGGCTGCTCCCGTCGTCGTAGCGGAGCGCCCAGACAACCCGGCACCGCCATCGGTAACAACATCAAGTGCTGCCGGCGCCGGCGCCGCTGCTGCGACGGCCACGGTAACAAAAGCCGTGCCGGTACCAAGTACTGCTCCACCAAAGGGTTCGACGACTAAACCAAAGTAAGCATATAACTCAATTTGGGTGTTACGTTCACATTTATATACTGGTTGACTTGCTCTGGGATTCAGATTTGCCACGCTGAGCGATATGTCCAAGCAGTCGTCCAGCGATGACGAGCATCAGGCCTTCTATGCTGGCGGCTCCGATCGCTCCGGCCAGCAAGTTCTGGGGCCGGCGAAGCGCAAAAACTTTCGCGAGCAGCTCACCGATATGATGCGCTCCGCCCAGGAGCAGAACATCGCGGAAGTGGGTGTGGGCCCGTCGACCAGCGCCACGGCAAATGCCGGCGGCAGTGTTTGGGGTCAGGGCATGCGCCTGGGCATGACCGACAACGACCACACGGCAGTCGGCACAAATCGCGCGGCACAGACATCGGAAAACAAACCGGTTGTGGTACTCAAACTATGGAGCCAAGGCTTCTCCATTGATGGCGGCGAGCTGCGTCACTATGACGATCCCCAAAACAAGGAGTTCCTCGAGACGGTGATGCGTGGGTAAGTGACGCTCATTATATACAAAAGCGAACAAGCGTTGAGCATTTTTTGTTTGTTTCTTCGTCAAGCGAAATTCCACAAGAGCTGTTGGAAATGGGACGCATGGTAAATGTTGATGTGGAGGACCATCGAATGGAGGATTTCAAGCGTCAGTCAGCTCCACAAACCTTCAAGGGTTCTGGTCAGAAACTGGGCAGTCCCGTGGCCAACATTGTGACCAACAAAACACCGACCGCCGAAGTTGCTGCTCCCGTTTCGCCCGGAGAAATCGCTAACCAGGAGGCTAATGCACGCGATGCTATCAACTTGAATGCTGAAGCTCCCTTGACTACACTTCAAATTCGCTTGGCAGACGGCTCTCGCTTGGCAGCTCAATTCAATTTGACGCACACCGTCTCGGACATACGTCGTTTCATTCAAAAGTAAGTGGCTTCATATATATTTATGAGTGTGCTAGAGTTTATAAGATTGATTGCTTTCCTGCAGCGCACGTCCGCAGTACTCGAATAGCAATTTCGTGTTGGTGTCTTCGTTCCCAACACGCGAGCTAAGCGATGACAGCTCCACAATTGAGAAGGCTGGCCTGAAGAATGCGGCGCTTATGCAACGTCTTAAATAAACTGTAGGGAGAGAGGAAGGAGATGAAGGAAGTACTACAACAAAAGTAATAATAATAATAATAATAATGGATATGGTGCATTCAAATTGCAATACAACCACGAATCAACATTCACAAAATACTTTGTATTGCCAATTCGATGTTTTATAATTGTCTATTTATTATATGTACAATATAAAATTGAATCGTGTCCGTTGGAGAATTGTCGTGTGCATGGCTAGCGTTCACTTTTGGCCTTATGGCAGTCTAGTAATATCTCAAATTCATTAGCCTAATCTAACTAGAGTGGAGTAATACTTAAATGAGTAAATCAATCTCGTTGCGCAGCGTGTTGATGTGCTCCATCAAATCCTCGCGCACACCGCTTCGCCAGTCATGCAGCCCGTCTGCGCCCACATGTTGACAGTCCACGTAGCGATGCGCGAATCCGCCGGACAGTGGCAGCTCTACGCTCAATGTTGTGGGCAGCAGCAGCTGCGCCGGCGGCAGCTCCAAGCGATACAGCTGCAGTTTGTACGGCGCCTTCACCTCGGGATCATACTGAACATTGTCGACGAGCAGCTTTTTACGCTCATCAAAGCAGACCGCAAACGTGGCCAACTCGAAGCGTGCCGTTTCCGTGGGGTAATCGCGCAGTTGCTGCTGGAGCGATCCTTTGCCCAGGTTGCTAGCGAAGCGCGTATTCGGATACACCAGCTCATTTGGTGTGAGGAGCGTAGTGAAACTGGCATAGTTCACATTGCGCAGCAGGCAGTCGGAGAGAAGCAGTTGTCGGATGCGTGCGGCCGTCGTATTTGCTTGCAGGAACGGAAAGTTAAAGGGCAGCCCATATATGTGCATACTGGTGCGTTCCAGTAAGCGCACGACCTGATCCGGCAGCTCATCGTAGTTGTAGACCAGAAAATGCTCCACACCCAGTGCCTGATGGTACAGGAAGAACTGCAGCATGGCGTCCGTGTTGCGTGCGAAAGGTGAGCTCATGTTAAAGCTGACCAAATCGACGCAAATAGTTGCCGGCAAGCGCACGTGCACGGTGCTCGGTGCTGCCGAGGTTCTTTGGGTTTCTGTTGCTTTTCCGTTGGGTTCGCTCTTGGTCTTGGCGATGGCATTGGCATTCGGTGGTTTCAGGTGGCGCAAACGCAATTTGACCTGCCTCTTGATGGGCGATGTCGTATCGCTGAATGACACATATTGTGGCTGGCCGAAGTCGCGGCTCACCAGACAGAAGAAATTGTAGTTGGTGAACGTGGTGCCCTTGTCATCGACCACGCCCTCGGATGCATCACGTTGAAAGCGGAACTTGCCCTGCACTGTGAGAGCGCCAACGTCGAAGCTGCAGCGAAAGTCGACCACTGCTCCCTTCTTACCCACAACGAGCACGTGCGCCTCGCCGCCGACGACCAGTTCCTTGCGATTCCTAAGCGTGGCGGATTAATGTTGGAAGCTCAAATTGAAATTTACAAATTAACTGTACCAGAACGCCGAGTAGGCATAAAAGGAGTCGCCTATCAGTTGCCAGACTGGCAGCGGCTTGGAAAACGCCGACTTGGACAAATGATACTCATCCTCCGTGCCGTTCTGCAGGCGTCGCAAGACGGCCGCATCATTTCGTCCGAAGAAGTTGACATACTTTAGCACGTATTTGAGCCGATTGTTTTCGGTCTTGTACATCAAAAGGATGCCCACGCTAAAGCAGGATATTATCAACAGCGCTAGTTGCTGATATTTTCTCATTTTTATGCCCTTTCTAAACTGCGATCCTCCTTTTCGCATCAGAGTTGTGTGTTATTGTTCCGTACCAGTTCGATTGAACAACTCACTTTATTGAACGAACAAACAAACTATTTCCAACTACGTTAATAATAAATGTAAGACAAAAATACTGGAACCATTGATAATTAATTTATGTGGCATCTGTAATTCATATGTTTTGATATTGGAACAATATCAATTAACTAAGTGAGCGGCTTGTTCGTTCAATAAAAAATTAAACAACTAAATTTACTCTATGAACTATGATGAACATCTCTTTTCGTTTGACAAGCAATTTCCAATGTTGCCTTATCGAGCGATTTTATTTGCTAGTAGGCTACAAGTTGTTATAATGTTTGTTGTATTGGGTAATTAAATGTGGTGTAGCATTTGAGGCTGTTCACAAAGCTCACAGCGCTTACTTTTCGAATGCATTCAGCTATGACATCATTATCTCATGCATTATGAATATCACACACTCAAAATGCTGTCAGGGTATCTTAAATTCGGTTGAGCGGCATTTACATATGTATATTGTTCATTGTTGGGCAATACTATTTTCGTAGGGTCACACTGATTTTGCCACCTCTCTTCAAATAAGCCCAAATAAAATTGTTTAAATGATCACAACAATGAGTGCAAAGGAATCAAAAGCCCTAATTAAGGACATACGCGAAACAATAAAGTTGGCCAAATATGGAGACGCCATCCACAAGTGCCAAGTGACGACAAAATGCCAGCAGAGCTTTGTTTTTGTTTTGCTGACTGACATTTATTTCAGCGCCTGCTGAAAAGCGAGCCAAAGAATCATATGGGCTACTTGTTGCTCGGCGCCGCCTACCAGAACGTTGATAAGGCTGAGGCGGCCAAGTACCTGCGAAAGTCCATCGAGTATACGGAGGGGCCGCCAACAGTTGCCCTCCAGGGCCTTGCAAATTGTGCGCCAACACCGGAGCTGCCTGAAATTTACGATCAGCTTGCGGACCTTTTGCCGTAAATGAGCCAGCCCGAGAGCTGTGAAAAAAGCAAAAAAAAATAATAATATAATATAATAATAAATTGTTTAATTATAGTGAAAAATGCCTGGAATACTACGAAAAGATCTTCGCACTGGCCGCAGATGCTTCGTTGTCCCAGGCCTGTTTGGGCATATTCAAAAAGAGAGCGCAAAAGTCAGATGATGGTAGTAACAGTAAAATTCAAGAGTATCTGGGCAGGATATGGTTCTCGAGTGATGGAGAAATCACAACTGCTGACATCAAACTTGTGAGTCTCGTTGCTTTTCAAGTAAAGTATTCGAAAATGCTTGAAGCATTTGATTTCTCAGTACAAAACGAGCATGGAGAAACTTTTGTGTGCAGGCGATGCCGATCTGAGGGCCATGGTTTATAAGCGCTATCTCAAGTGGCTGTACAAGCAGCAGGATTTTGTGTCGTGCATACGGAACGCTTGCAATATGACGGTATCGCATCCGCGGGATGTCTACGGCTATGAGTGGATATGCAAGACCTACTGCGAGAATCATGATCAGGCGCATAACGAAGTCTGGGAGCGGGAACTGCAGGGATCCATTCACATATACGCCGAGCAGCTGCTGGAACTGAATCCCAAATCAAATTTAGCGCTGCTCGTCAAGGCGCTGGATCTGTTTGCCCAGGATCAGTATATACCGGCACGCCAATTGGCGCTGCAGGCGCAGGAATACCAGCCCAGCTACAGGGTGACATGGCAATTGCTGGCCCGCATTCACATGAAACTGGGTGCATACAAAATGGCGCTGCTGCTGTGGCAGGAGCTGGGCCAGGCGCACGAAGAGTATGCGCAGTGTCTGTCCTACGAAAATGATGCCACAGCACTGGAGGAAGCGGTCAGACTACTCAAGGGATTCTCGTCTAACGACGAGTCGAATGTTAGGGCTCTAGCGCGGTCAGTTAACTTTTCTTTTATTCTGCTGTTTGCCAGTCAACTTTACGCTCAACTTCCTACTTCCAGCTGTTATCACAAGCTCGGCGAAACGCAGCAGTTGCAGTCTTTGCCCTTGGATGCGGTTACACGTGCTGAATACTTATTGTAAGCTGAACAGGCGTGATTCTACGCTTTTACTTTTATATATAACTCACACTTGCAGATCTCCCACCGAAGCTCTACAAGCTTTGGCCGACAACGAATCCTTTGATGCGCTGCTTCTACGTGGCAAGCTGCACATGCAGCTGCAGGACTACGCTGAGGCACTCAACTGCATGCTGAAGGCCACACGACTGCAGCCGCACATTGCAGAGTGCTTTGAGCATTTGGCCCGCTTGTATCAGGCCAACGGCGACATTTCACGCGCGCGCAAATGCTTCGAGAAGTGCATCAGCCTCAATGCCTTAGCCCAACAGGCCGTCGACGCCTTGAGCTCCATCTACCAGCAACTGGGCGAGGAGGATCTGAATGAGGCACTGCTGCAGAATACTCTGCGTAACTTGAGCAGCGACGATGCCATTCGCTTGCAGTACAAACTCGGTTTGCACTTTCTGCAAGTAAAGAAACTAGATAACGTATGTCAAAGGTCTATAATCGTATTGTCAACTGCATATACTTTATAACTATGTCCATTTTTAGGCTATTCAATGCTTTCGCATTGCCATTAAGCATGATTTCAAATGCATGATCTATTGGGAATCTCTGGGCGATGCTTATACGGCACGAGGTTCCTACAATTCGGGCATACGCGTCTTTCAAAAAATACTCGAGCTGTCGCCGAGCAATTGCTACGCGCAGCTACAAATAGCGCTTATTAAGACGGTAAAAGAGAGAGAGATCACATCGTATCTATATAAATATATATATTTTCTCCAGACAATTCGCATGTATCCCGAGGCCATCGCTGACTTTGATGAGCTGCTCAAACAGCATCCAGATTATTTACCCGCTTTGAGAGGTGCTGCAGAGGCGCATATTGGCCTGGCCTACAATCTAAAGACGCAGAATCTTTATGGACGCGCCAAGGATCATTTCCAGCTGGCCGTTGAACACCTGCAGAGGTTTTACAGAATATACATATATATTATTTTAGGTGCTCAGCTTTGCTTTTGTTAAACCTCACAGCGCCTTCTTGCAACCCAAGGCTCAGGGCATGGTTTGGCTGTGGCGTCTCACGGCCAGCGTTTTGGTGCAGACAGCACAGCTGCCCCAGTCTCTGGCCAATTTGGATGTGGCTGGTAGTTTGGCCAAACGAGATGAGGAAATTGCTTTCTTGTCGCGGAAGGATCTGTTGCAGCTGGCGCAAAGGTTTTATCTGTGCGCCCTGAAGCTGAAGCAAAGCACGTTTTTGTGGTACGAATTGGCTTTGTGCAGTTACTACAGCGCCGTTTATATGCCTGAGGATGCAAAGACTCACCTGGAGACCGCTAGCAAGGTGTGCAAAATGGCCATCAAGGAGCGCAGCAATCGCTGGCAAAACTGGAATCTACTGGGCGTTATCAACATGCACGCCGCCAACGAGAATTTGCCCGTGGCGCAGCATTGTTTGATACAAGCTGTTGGGCTGGACCGCAAGTCGTACACAGCATGGACAAACCTGGGCGCGCTGTACATCAAGCTGGGCGATATACGGCTGGCCAACGAAGCGTTCAAGCGTGCACAACAGTCCAGTCCCATCTATCCAAACGCCTGGATTGGCCAAGCGTTGGTGGCCGAGGCCATTGGTGATAGGGAGGAGGCCTTCGATCTGTTCCGGCACTGCCAGCAATTTGAGTATCATCCGGAGGCAGCACTCGGCTATGCGCACTGGGTTTGCCAAGTGCTCTCCGATCAGGCACTGCGCGCCAAGCCGCACAACAGACATGCCATTGAACAAATGTATGCGGACACCTATGCCTTGGATGCCATCAATTGGTTTGTCCTTTCCACTTCATTTGCTCGCATATGTTCATTGAGTTGCTTTTGTCCAGGTATGTGCAAAACGAGGAGGCGGACGCCAGCGTTTCGTCACTCACCTTTCAGGGTTTTTTGTACGCGCGGCAGAAACTTTACCAGCAGGCCATCCACGCATTTACGCGCGCCTGCAAACAGTCGGAGCCTGGTGAGGATCGTGACAAGCTTTATACGAACCTCGGCTATCTGTACTTGAAACTGGGCCAGCCTGAACAGGCGGTTAGTGCCCTCAACACTGTGGCCCATGCCACATTTAAGCCCATCATAGGCCTAGCCTTGGCCTATTATCGCTCCGGCCAGCTGCAAGAATCGTATTCCATTTACAATTCGGTGCTGAGCAGCGTTGTCGGCAAGGATGATGAGCAAGCGGCCACAATTTTGGTGGCGATGGCCTCGATGGTCTATGCCTATCAGGGCGAAACGGATACCAAGACATTGCTCTATCAATGGTAATCACAAAGGAGGGAGAGATTAATCTTATCCAAAGCCAATCCACTTTTGTTCTTGTTTTTAGCATATTACTCAAAGGCGTGCCCATTCAGGCCTTGTTCTCAGCGTGTGCCTTGGGTGTGCTGCATCGGGACAGCGAGCTGATACAGATCATTATGTCTGAACTCAGGGCGTACAATTATAACGAGGCGTATTGCGCAGATGTGGCCTACCTCACGGCTTATGACTGTTTAATTAATGTGAGCAGTATTTGATTACTTTACTTAGATATATTGATATTTATTTCTCAACTGTACAGGAGGGTCCCCGCGAAGCGCTTAACTACTTACAAAAGCGTGTACGCATGTTTCCCCACAACGGTGCCTTGCGCAAGATCTTTCTCAAGTTTTTGCTAGACTATTTCCACGACGATTCGGCCTATCAACGGGCTATATCCAACATGGCTTTGATTGCCCTCAAATTGGGACACAGCAATTTGGGCAGCAGGTAAGATTTTTTGCCTTTATTTCCCTGAATATCTTATTGACTTTTTGTTAAAATTAGCATTAAGGCCAGTGAGCAGTCGGAAACAACTATTTTTGCCAGCCGCGCTCTGGAACCCGTCGACAAGGCGCTTTCTTTAAAACTGATCCAAAGTGCCATACGTATGAATCCAATCAATCAGCAAGCACGGCAGTTGCTAAAAAGCATTACTGCTTGTTAGCGAATATATTTTTCTAAATTAAGTAAAAAAAAAGGAAATAAAAATTATATTTAAGTACAAAAAGAAATAGAAAAAAGGGATAAATCCTTCGAGCCGGAGTCGAACCAGCGACCTGTGGATGTCTACAAGTAAATTCTCACTACAGTCCATCGCTCTACCAACTGAGCTATCGAAGGCGGTTATCATATGTGTGCTAAATATCGTTTAATAAATGTCATCGAAAATCAAGCAGTTGCCGCCAGATAAGTGTTGCAAAATACCAAATAGTATATTTGTGTATGTGTGTAGAAAACGCGGAGTTGTTGGTGTGGCAACACTGACTGCCATTCTTTCTGGTCGGGGTTGAAGCAAAACCGTAGTGAAATAAAAGCAGTAAAATGTGTGTTAAATAGTGCAAATATCAATGAAGGCAACATGCATTCGTGTAAAACTGTTAGTCCGCTGCCTTGTTAGATAGAAAAATAAGTGCGAAACGCTTTGTAGAGCCCAATTTGCAACCAATGCGCCAACCAGAAACAAACGGCGTCTACTTGCAGCAACAGCAACAGCGACAACGACAACGACTCCACCCTGCACCGCTTGCACCAAATACCTATGAATGTGCACGCACACACATGCGAACACATGCACATGTATATGAAAAAACCTGCTGTAATTACAGTTAGACACTAAAATAGCAACACAGACGGTCAGTTAATTAAGGTGCATAAACGGCGACTGCGACGACGCCCACGCACGCTGCCAATTGCAAATTGCAATGGAAAACGAATCCGTCAAGTCGGAACACAGTGGACGCTCGCGACGCTCTCGCAATCACAACAACAACAGTAGCGGAGGAGGAGGAGGAGGTGGCGGAGGCGGTGGTGGTGGTGGTGGCGGAGGCACTGTGAATAACGGTTACCACAGGGACAGGGATCGCTCGCGCCACTCGCATCGCAGCACGCACTCGTCCAAGTCGGGCAAGGGGGGCAATCAGCGCGGCGACATGGCGCCCTATCAGACCAGCGTCAATATGACAGGTAAGCCACAAATTTGTAGTTGCAACGAATCCGGCTCACTTGCATCCTTCGCAGGCGACGAGTCGCGTGACGGCCAGGAGGTGATTGAGGTGCAGATTCTGCCGCAGGACGAGAACTGGGGTGAGAACACCACGGCCGTAACGGGCAACACGTCCGAACAGAGCATATCCATGGAGGACATCAACAACATGTGGCATCGCGAGAACGACAAGGGCTTTGGTTTCGCCTGTCGGCGCTACGTGGAGTCCACCTTTTACTTTCTGCTCGGCTGTGCCGCATTCTTCTCACCGGTTGCCATGGTGGTTATGCCGCACATTGGCTTCTTTCCGTCGGCCTTCGATCATCCGGAACTGACGCAAACGGTGCGCACCCAGCTGCTGGCCTGCAGCGAGCAGTGCAAGGGCCAGCTGGTCTCGCTGGCCGCCCGTCTCCTGCTGCTGGCCATTGGCCTGTGGGCGCTGTTCATGCGCCGCACAGCGGCCAGCATGCCGCGCATATTCCTGTTCCGTGCGATTGTCCTGCTCCTGGTCACCATTTGCACGTTCGCCTATTGGCTGTTCTACATCGTGCAGGTCACGAACGGCGCCAAGATTGTCGTCGAGACCAACGGCGATGCTGTCGACTACAAATCTCTGGTCGCCTACGCCACAAACTTTGTGGACACGCTGCTTTTTATACACTACGTGGCCGTGGTCCTGCTGGAGCTGCGCCACCAACAGCCCACGTACTATGTGAAGATCATACGCTCGCCCGACGGCGTCTCGCGCTCCTATATGCTCGGCCAGCTGAGCATCCAGCGTGCCGCGGTCTGGGTGCTGCAGCACTACTACGTCGACTTTCCCATCTTCAATCCGTATCTGGAGCGCATACCCATCTCCATATCGAAGTCGCAGCGCAACAAAATCTCGAACAGCTTCAAGTACTACGAAGTCGACGGCGTGAGCAACTCCCAGCAGCAGAGCCAGAGTCGCGCCGTGCTGGCGGCCAACGCGCGTCGGCGCGACTCCTCGCACAACGAGCGCTTCTACGAGGAGCACGAGTACGAGCGTCGCGTGAAGAAGCGCCGTGCACGTCTGATCACCGCCGCCGAGGAGGCCTTCACCCACATCAAGCGCATACACAACGAGCCGGCGCCGGCGTTGCCGCTGGATCCCCAGGAGGCGGCACAGGCCGTCTTCCCCTCGATGGCGCGTGCGCTGCAGAAGTATTTGCGTGTGACCCGACAGCAGCCGCGACACACGTTCGAGAGCATACTGAAGCATCTGGCGCACTGTCTGAAGCATGATCTGTCGCCGCGCGCCTTCCTGGAGCCCTATCTGACGGAGTCGCCGGTGATGCAGAGCGAAAAGGAGCGACGCTGGGTGCAGTCGTGGTCGCTGATCTGCGACGACATCGTCTCGCGGCCCATCAGCAACGAGTGCACCTTCCAGCTGATACAGAACGATGTCTCGCTGATGGTCACCGTTCACAAGCTGCCGCATTTCAATCTTGCCGAGGAGGTGGTCGATCCCAAGAGCAACAAGTTTGTGCTGAAGCTCAACTCGGAGACATCCGTATGACACCACCATCATAATCATCATCATAACCAGCAGAGAACACCGCCAATGGTCACGCCCACCCACAGCAATCAAACGCAGTCGTCGTACTTGCATGTGTTTGTCTGATACGCTATCTAGAAATGGGATTGCTGCTTAATCGGGATTGTGAACCAACTTAATGCTCTATCAAAATTATATATACCCATAATTACGTTTAAGCAGCTGCTCCCATATCTTTTAGATAGCTGGGCGAATCTTTATTCTTAGTTTTTCTTTTCATTTTTGATATTCAACCTAGTTTATCTTCAACTTAAACCGTACGTATAACCAGCATATAGTATATGTATATTTACGTTTACGATGCTCAAGCCCAGTGAAATATCCTACGCTAACGCACACATATCACACGTCCCTTGAAATGACTTACAAAACCGACTTACAAGTTCCCAAAGTATTAATCTTAAGTAATCAAAAAAGAAAACGAAACATTTTTCCAATGCGGCTTCAATTAAATTAAATTTGTACTGCCTTTTTGTTTAGCAATTGTGCATAATTATTATTTTTAGAGAATATCACATAGCCTTTAAGTAAACATAGTCCCTAAAAAGCTATTCCAATTGCCAGCTGTATGGTTGTGGGCTAAAATTTAAATATATACTAAATATATATATATATATAGGACTTGCGCCAGGAGTGTTGTTTGAATATTGAACACTCTTGGCGCGATTCGAGCGAGCCAAAAGATTTTAAAAGTGCATTTAACGCTGAAATAGAAAACTCAAGAACCCAACCTACGACTCGACATAATAAAAAAACCAACTGTAACTCGAATGTAACTTGTGACAAATACATAACTTTAAGCAAGAGACTGCGAATGATGCATTTTATACACTGAAATCGCCAACATATATTTGTACTAACTACTACTTAATCTGTGCGTGGCAACATACTCGAGCACAACTATTTTTAGAAGAGCAGAAGTAATGATAAGCCGAATAATAACATTTTAACATTTCATATTGATAAGTACGTTCCACTGAGCCCAATTGAAACATATACACACACACATATGCAAACATATTTATTGTATACTATATACAAGCATACACTTACATATTTACAAATATTTACGTAGCGAACTTTGCTTATCTTTTTTGCCCTTTTGTTTCAATTTCTAGCTAAATGCTTTTTACCAGAACACTCTAGCAATAAATGTGAAGCAATTTTAAATCGATGGCATATTTATAGATTTTTAAACATTCAAGCTGTATAAATAAATGCAAGAAAATCTTTTCAACTGGCTTTGTTTTTACCTCTTTAATCTTTAATCTACACAAATTATCGCAATTTGTAATCCATCTGGGGCCTTCCGTGCGTCACATACATATCATCTACATATTTATTTATGTCCGTACGCGTGTCGTGAATTGACGTATCACAGTACGGATTAAATGCAAAAGACTCAACTGGAAATCAAGCAGAGAAAATCAAGTTTTTAATGATTACCACTTAAGTCCCATAATTTCGAGTGATAAGCATGGAAAGCCGCAAGTAGGAGAAGTGCCGATGATTGAATACCCTTTCAAGTAGCTAGAGTATAATCTGCATTTAATGTGGTTTTCAAGTTGAATGCCCTCTACAATAAAACCTGATTTCCATTGTGCTAGATGGAAATGTTTATTTGAATAAAATCAGTTAATTGTAAAATAAATTGTGTTAGTATGTATATATATATATAGCATAAATATCAGTTAATAATTAATTCAACAGCTTTGTGCCTACATAAAGTGGTTTTTGGTTTGGTGTAGTGATCAAGTGTTGTTGCTGCTCCATTGAGGACAACTGGGAAATCGTGCCCATTCCTTGGAATGTGCGGTCAAATTCGTTTGGCATCGATTATATTTATATATATATATTCAGTCTGCAGACTTGCGCTTCAGATTGTTCTTCTCGGGCTCGTAGAACTCATTGACAATCGCCTCGACCATGCGCTTCAGCGTGCCCGTCAGCTCATCCCAGCGATTGTCTTCCGGCTCGCCGCACATCTCGGCGTAGTACTTCATCTTTGGCTCGGTGCCGCTGCCGCGCAGTGTTAGAATGACGCCGTTCTGGAAGGTGAACGTTATCATCTGGGAGCTGGCGCTGACCGGCAGTGCGGATCCCTCGTCAGCGGAGCCGCCGCTGTCGTAGCCCGTGGTCAGATCGCGCGTGTGCACGATTTCGAATTCGCCATCGAGGATGCTCGTCGGATAGGTGTTCTCTGCGCCGTTGTCGTAGGTGCGCAGACGGTTGAAGATCTTCTTGGTCTTCTCCGGATCGTTGCATTCGACGTAGGAGCAGATGCTCGTGTGAAAGCCGTATTTCGTGTAGATTTCACGCAGTTTCTCCTGCAGCGTCAACTTCTCCACGCTGTACAGGTAATTGGCCATTGTGGCCACATGGACCGCCGCACTGACGCCGTCTTTGTCCGGCACAGTTGTGAATACCATAAAGCCGATGGCTTCCTCGAATGCTAGCAGCACCTTCCCGCCGGCCAGCTCCTCGTCAATGGCCTTGTTGCCCATCCACTTGAAACCCGTCAGCGTTTCGATGAATTTGAAGCCCTCCTTCTTCGCCATTGACTTCAGTATCTTCGAGCTAACCGTGCTGGCGATCATGACGCACTTGGATAAATCCACGTTTGGCTCCTTCTTTCTATACATCGTCAGCATCCACCAGCCAAGCAGGGCGCCCACTTCGTTGCCGGTGAATAGCTTGAATTTATTATCATCAGTCATCTCGACAACAGCCAGGCGATCGGCATCCGGATCGTTGGCCAAAATGATTTTGCAATCCAACTCCTTGGCTGTTTTAATGGCCAGGTCCAAGGATTCCTTGCCCTCCTCTGGATTGGGCAACGGGGTGGTTGGGAATTCCGGATCGGGTTCAACTTGCTGGGACACCGGCACAACTGGCTCAAGATTAGCCTGATTGAACGCCTCCTGCACATACGGATAGCCAACGCCATGCATCGCCGTGTAAGCAATCCTCAAGCCACAATCCTTGTTGGATTTGGTGAACTCATCCGGAATGACCTTTACCATCTCATCGAAATAGGCCGGGACAACATTATCGTACGGATTGCTGAGCAGTCCATCAGCGCTCTTCCACAGAGCCTCCACATCGACCTCCCAATAGTTCTGTGCCGGTTCCAAGTTCTTCTCTATGGACTTCTGAATGCCCGAGTCGTGTGGTGGAATAATCTGGGCACCGTTGCTCCAATAAACCTGCAAACAAATTGTAATATCTGTGTATCTGTATCTGTGTCGAGTTGAGAGCCATTTTACACACCTTGTAGCCGTTATCTTCCTTGCGATTGTGGGACGCAGTTACCTGCACTCCGGCCAAGCAGTTAAGCTTCTTGATGGAATATGACACGATGGGCGTGGCAGCGTAGCACTTATAAAGATAAACTTTAAATTTGCTTAGCAAAAACACAATGGCCGATAATTCCGCATAGCGTTTGCTATTATGGCGCGCATCGTAGCCAAAGACGATGCCACGTTCCGACCAGGACGACTGGTCCGGAAACTGTTGCTTAATGTATTCACAGAGTCCCTGCGCAGTTCTGAAAAGCCCCAACGATTGTGATATATAAAACTATCATTGTTTCTGCGCGAATTTCAGGGAAAACTTACTGTACAACAACCAAATCGTTCATCGAATCGAAGCCAGCTCGCATTTCTGCCCGTAAGCCTGCCGTGCCGAAAGATATACGGTTGCAGAGCCGCAATTTGAGCCTGTTTCGAGATTGGCTGTGTTATCATGTTAACGTGTTTACACTAATCGCATTGCTTACCGCTCCCACATAACGTTCTCAACAGCCTGCAGAATTTCATTCCTTGTCGTTTGGTTTCGGTCCCATTTCAGCCAGTTCACTATTGCCTCATTCAGGACCGGGTCGTCCGAGAGCGTCAGGTTCTTGAGATCATCCACTTCTTGGGCCATTTGGGTGGGTTAGGAGCTATGATGAAAAATTTAGAAATTAATAAATGCAATTATATGCCCTGTATGCATTGAAATGCAAGACAATATAGAAAGGTGTGGCTTTTCAAGAGCCTTTTCGACCTTCAAACGTCAATGTATCTGGCACTCGACAAGCCGAGCCGAGAGCGCATCTTATTTTTAGATCTTCACGGTCTTTTAGTTGCGCAAGGGCTGATATCGTTCTAATATTCAATTTTGTAAAAAAAAGGTGCTTGGGTGTGCAGTTTGCAGTTTTGCCGTCGCTACGGCTACCAATGGGGCGCATTTATATCGATAAAAATCGATTTTAAGACTTGGTTTAGCATAACTCGGCGACTATAAGAGCTAGAGCCATTAAATTTGGCTTAATATGTTCTCATGCATACCCAGATTAGGAATATTTCGGATTTTGGATACCTAAGGCCATTTGAATTGTTGGCAACGACAGTTCGCAGGGTATTTCCTAGTCGGGCTACCGATATACTTGTTTTGCTCGGCGTTATTTATCTTAGTATTTATATTGTATTTGCGTGTACCCATTGAAAATGGACAAACAAGGTTTTGTGCTGAAGGAGGTATCTGCCACCAATTAATATTGTCATATATATTTAATTGGAACGAGGACTCGACATTTAAAATACGAATAGTCCAATAACAGGCGTAGAACAATTTTTTCGATATATCAAAAATCATTAATTTCGATTTTTAAACTTTTTTTTAGGACGCCGCGGAGATTTTAAGAACTTGATTTTCTCCTGTAGAACATGCACAGATATATGTATCACTTTTTGGGCACAGGATATCTCCTAGCGAGCATTCCCTGCTGGAGCACTTTTATGTTTAACGCTTTTTCTTAGCACATTAAATCCAATAAGATTTCTATCTTTTACGCCGGCGCCCTAAGAACTATAATAGCACACCTCTATTCACAAGGACCTTAGCGTAACAATAAAAAAAAAAAAAAAAAATAGAATAAGAATTTTTACCATACGCCGCATCACTCTAAAAAGATGACTAATTAGCAACTGTGGGCCCATGTTGACCTCAATTGAGTGATGCGCCAGCTATACACTTGCACATATACACTTCTGTGTTATTTTTATGAATTGCGGCTTATCACCAAACTCACCCGGTAGTTGATTTTTATTGAAGACCCCGTGCGAAGTCTTGAACTTGATTGAGAAAAACAACGAACTGCGCTAATGAGACCGCGCGTTGCTAACAAGAAACCAAAACCAAAGCCCAAAATACAAATGCCCGGACAAAATACCAGATGTGGTAAAAATACCAACTTAGCTTAAGGCGAAATATACGGGATTTTGTATTAACCACTTACTACTATAATTATTACAGCTACTAATCATTAATCATCATTAAAGTAAAAATTAATACTAACAAATTTAATATTTTGCTTAAAACAGTATTTAATTACTAAATGAACAACTCAGAACTGGTTCAGTTCACCGAACAGTTCAACTTTTGCCATAGAACGCCGAAGAAAAAAAAAACAAGAACAACACGCGGAGAAAACCACGCAAAATATTCAGATAAATTAATTATTGCTGGCCAAACGCCTTGACAAATTGGAAGAAACTCAATAAAAGCAGAATGGCTGATGTGCTCGATATCGACAATGCCGAAGAGTTTGAGGTGGACGAGGATGGCGACCGTAAGTAGCCCAAATTTCTATTTGCCAAGCCGGCTAATTCAGCCTCCCACACACGCAGAGGGAATTGTGCGGCTGAAGGAGAAGGCCAAGCACCGCAAGGGACGCGGCTTCGGCAGCGACAGCAACACACGGGAGGCCATACACAGCTACGAGCGGGTGCGCAACGAGGACGATGACGAACTGGAGCCCGGACCGCAGCGTTCGGTCGAGGGCTGGATTCTGTTCGTGACCTCAATACACGAGGAGGCGCAGGAGGATGAGATACAGGAGAAGTTCTGCGATTACGGCGAGATCAAGAACATACATTTGAACCTGGATCGACGCACCGGCTTCTCCAAGGGCTATGCGCTAGTGGAGTACGAGACGCACAAGCAGGCGCTCGCCGCCAAGGAGGCGCTCCATGGCGCCGACATTATGGGCCAGACCATTCAGGTCGATTGGTGTTTCGTCAAGGGACCCAAGCGCGTCAAAAAGTCGGAGAAACGCCGCAGATAGAGATTCGAAATAGTTTCCAAATTAGCGTAATACAAACTTGTCGTAAAATACAAATGAAATAAATTTATTGCAGTGGCTAAAGAATGTGGACTGCTGCCCGTGGCTACTTCATCTTCTTCTGGTGCAGCAGATGCTTGCGCATGGCCATCTGCTTGTCGCGGAAACTCTTCTTGACCTTGGAGCGCGCCTTGTGGCGCATCATGCCGAAGTTTTTCGTCTTGCTCTTCTCCCGATTGGTCTTCGAGCAGTTCTCGTTGACACGCCCATCCTTCCAGCCGAAGCGCTCGCGATCCTGCCGTCCCGCCTGCACCGTCTCCAGGCGCGACTCCTTGTCGTGTTTGCGCTTCTTGTAGATCATCTCAATGCTGTTCAGCTTGACGAACTCGGCGCGATCCTGCTCCAGCGGCCGCTTGCGTGCACTCGTGACCGTCTTCTTCAGGTTGGCGGCATTGATGCGCTTGAAGTCCTCGTCCGTGAAGATGCGCGTCAGCGCCAATTCTTGCGCGGCTTCCTTTTGATTCAGCATTTTGATGTTCGCCTTCTCCTTTTTGTCGGCCTTCGGCGTGGCGTCGCCTTCCCCGTCGCCCGCACTTTCGACGCCTTCATCAGATTCGTCTTCATCGTCATCGTCATCCTCTTCCTCATCGCTGTCACTAGCATCCTCGTCGCCGCTTTCAGCTGGACCCTCGCCGTCGCTGTGCGTTACGTTCACCCAC
The DNA here is from genome assembly GCA_035047465.1 of Drosophila sordidula. Lineage (NCBI taxonomy): Eukaryota > Metazoa > Arthropoda > Insecta > Diptera > Drosophilidae > Drosophila > Drosophila sordidula. Next base: position 4,708,051 of record JAWNPQ010000131.1, read on the forward strand.
TCGCCATCATTGGAGTCCGCATCGTCGTCGTCGTCGCTGGGTATGTCGATGGTCTTGGAATCCTTCAGCAGTGCCTCTGCGCCCAGTACAGTGTCCTGTACATCGCGCTCGCCATAGGCGCGCACCTTGCGCTCCGCCTGCGCCTCCGTCTGGCGTCCGCGATCCTTTTTGTGCAGCAGCTTCGGCAGCTGTTCCCGATAGAGCGTGATGAGCGAGCGTGCGGCCATCATCACCGACTTCTCCTTGTACGTCTTGTACATGGCCAGATCCTGCAGCAGATCCTCGCCCATGGCCAGGGGACAACGCATGCAAATCTCGCGCGTCGCATTCAGGCCAATGGCCATGACATCGCTCGAGTTGCGCTCCGTGATGAAATTGTTCGCAATGGTCTTCAGTATGGGCTCGATAATGTCGCCCGGCACCAGCTCGTGCGATGCCTGCGCGGCGAACTGGAGGACACGCGTCACCTGGCGCTGATGCGGCTGCAGGAAGCGCGTGATGTACGGATAGTAGCCGAAGAGGAACAGCTCGTGGATGCCAATCAGGCGCGAGATGACGTCCAGGTGCATCAGCTTGACCTCGAAGCGCTCGTTGGTGCCCTGCAGCTGCTTGAACAGGCCCTCGGCCATGCCCTGCGGATTGTGGACCAGATGGATGCACGAGAAATTAAACGCGGGCGCGTTCTTCTTTTTCTTCTGTGCCTTCACGGCCTGCTTCTTGATTTGCTGCAGCTGCTTTTGCCGCTTCTTGGTCTTCTTGTTCACTCGATTCGCCATGAGCGCACCCTTCAGATCAACCTCGTTCTCGCTGTCCGTGTCGGAGCCGGGCTCATCCTCGTCGTCGTGGCCCAGAAAGAATTTCAGCGCTGTGACAAGGACCTAGAGAACATGGGAATGGTTGATAGCTGGACCATTTTGACAATCTGTTGGACCCACCTTTGTTATGGGTGAGAAGCAACCCACGCTGGCGATGACGTTCACCGTCTTGGCGTCGTTCCAGATGTTCTTCTTGTAGAGCTCAATCATGATATCCGCTGACATTTTTGCTGCCTTTGGATTGGCATCCTTCAGCATGCCGAACATGAAGTTCTGCAGGCTCTGCAAAGTTGGATTGGACTGTTATTTAGTGGCTGCCAAGCAAGTGGAGCAAGTGCAGCGTCCACTTACCGAGTTGAGCTTCATGTCCTTATGCTTGGCGTTCATGTTTTTGATGTCCGTGACAATGTGCGTCTGCAGGAATGTGCGCAGATTCTTGTCCTGGCAGCGCAGCAGCTGGAAAAACAGCTCCAGAATGTCCAGAGCCGGCACCAGATTCTTATTGCGCAGCAGAATCAACGCCTTCACGAAACAATTGCGCATGGCGGGGTCCAGGACGGTCGCGCTCCGCCTGAGCAGGTCGGTCAGGTGCTTGGGAAACTGCTGGCACACGTGCGGATAGCACTGGGCCACCTGCGCAATGAACATCACAATCTCGTCCAGCGATTTGTTCTCCTCGCCCGGATTGAGGGCGAAGATCTCGAGCAAGCTCAGGAAATGCTCGTACTGTGTGTGGAACTCATCGCTGTACGACTCCGGGTCGCGTTTGATTAGGTTTTGCAGCTGTGGAAGATTGTCCGGCAGCTGATTGTTGGGCCGCACCATTGTTAGACGTAAATTCTACGTCTTGAAAGCACGTTCAAAATTTATAGAAAGAATGCACGTGTCTTCTTCTTCTTGCTGCAAAACAGAGTGGCAACTCTGTATTTTCAACTGAGGCTTTCCACTGGAACAAACAGCTGTTTCAAAATGAATATGGGTATGCACGCGTCTTCTTCTTCTTGTTGCATATAAAGAGCTGCCACTCTTTTTTGAATACCCAAGTGGGGCGTTCCCACTTGAATAACTTTGCAAACAGCTGATGTGAGGTTTCGGCTTAGTTAGTAAGCAGGTTAGTAAGCAAAATACTTGTTTGATAGTTTCTGATTTAATTGCTGCGCTAGACAGATAATTTGTACTTTCAAAACGATAGCAGTCCCTCCCTTAAATCGATGTCAGTGGAAACAGTCTGGTAGGCGAACGTTGCCCAACACTGTTGCAGCAGTAGAATTAATTTTTTTCTGCAAGATGATGGACCTGCAGTCCAACGACGACATTGATTTAGAGGATGGCGAGGTAAATATGTACATCAAATACACATTTAATAGCCAGCTAATAAACCGCAATGCATGCCAGTTGTCAGCCAGCGGCGACGATGAAATCTATACGCCGCTGCAGCGACCGGCGCCGGCGCTGACAGCCACAGCTGCTGCAATGGGCGTCGCAGAGAGCGTTGCAAGTCCGCTGACCACTTGCCGCCAGATGCCAAGGGCCCTGGACGATGAGTCGCAGTCGAACAGCGAGTCCTCGTCGGGCGAATCCTCCGAGGAGGGCTGCATCAAGAAGCTGCGCACCGACAGCGCTGCAGCTGGCAAACGGCGCAAGAAGCGCATCAAACGCACCGTCATGGTCCGTGTGCCGCCGCCCGGAGACGCGGAGCCGAATCGCGCCCGCTTCAAGAAATACAACATATGGACGGCCGCCCTGCAGGAGGAGGCGCTCAGCGAGAATATGCGCGGCTGCGACGTCACGCGCAACAGCAGCGATCGCAACGTGGAGAACTACGATTTCTCGCTGCGATACCGGCTCAACGGGGAGAACACTCTGAAGCGGCGTCTGTCCAATTCCTCGGACGAGGGCACCTCACATCCGGCCCACAAGCGCGGACGCTCCACAGTCATGGAGACCGAGCGGGAGAGCCAGTCGATAAAGAACCGCATTGGACAACGATCGCGCTCCCGACGCGGCCACTCGTCCACCAGCGGCTCCTCGGACAACTCGAGCGAGCCGCGCCATATACTCGATCTGAACGATACGGCCGGACGCGATCCGACCGATGTGGCCAGGGAAATGGCCACGAAACTCTACGAGGAGAAGGACGAACTTTTAGGTAAGATCAGGAACTGTTTGTATAATGCGTATAGAAACCTGATTCTGTTTGCAGTGCGAGTTGTTGAGGTACTTGGCATACAGGTGCCCTTGGAGCTGTACAGGGAAACGCAGCGCATCGAAGCAGATGGCGGCATGATGATCAAAGTGGGTGCAAACGAAACTTACATGAGAACTAACTCCCAACTGGGCTCTTTTCCCCAATTTAGAATGGCAGACGTCGCCGTACGCCGGGTGGTGTATTTCTATTTCTGCTAAAGCATCACGATAATATAACGCCAGCGCAACAAAAGTCAATTTTCACAGAGGATCGCCAGAATGAGAGCAAATCCCGTAAGCACATAGAGACGCTGATACGCGACCGTAAGGTCGAGGAGCTGAAGAAGTGTTTGAGCGAAAAGAGCACAGAATTGCCTTCATTGAACACACGCAAGGAGCTCTATATGCAAGGCTCTGAGTCCAGTATACAGATACCGCCTGGCAATTGTATGTATATTTAACTATAAAGTTAAGCCCTAAATCCATTTTTAAACATGATCCTTTAACAGTGTCCAATCCGCCGCCTTCGCCTGTTGGCCAGGAACAGAGCAGTCCCGAGTATAAGACGCACGAGATAAATATTAATCTGGTCGATAGCGCTGATCTGCCCTCGACTTCAAAAGCCGCTTCGGCGGCGGGCCTTAAAGAGCTGATCAGCTACGATGATGATATTCTCGATGTGAATTGCGGCGAAATGGACCTATTCTAAACGATAAGCAGAACGCAAAGCGTTCCTAAATGAAACACTCGGCCATTCGATTATATTGATATATATGTAGATATATATTGGTGGCGATAATTTTTACATCTATATAGCTAGAACCATATTTGTACAACTAAATAAATGCGTAGCGATTAAGATTTAAGTATGCTTTAAATGTTGCCGTATTTTTGGCATAGTTTGAAATTGCCGCCAAAACTCGGCCTAACGCTGCCCATGTTATCGATGCTTTTACGAAATGCATTTTGCACCGTTATCGAAGCAAAAAAAGTATCGTTATCGGGGCAGTAAACATATGCAGATGATTTCTAAATTTCTAAATTTAATTGCAACGTAGCGAAAGGTAAATACTTGACTATAAATAAATATATAATTGAGAGAGTGTGTGAGAGAGGTGCGGAATTCCAATTTGGGCGTGTAAACAACAACAACAATGACAGCAACAACCTGTGAACTCGCTGCGGGCGTAAATCCGCCCGTTCAAATTCTCGCCAAGACCTACAAATACGATTTGCTTGAGGACGTGCACCTGGCACTGCCGTCCCCGCCAGGCGAGAGCTTTTACACGCGCGGGCACTTCAAGTACTTCCACTACGGCTGCGACGGTGTCGCGGACGCGGGCTGGGGCTGCGGCTATCGCACCCTGCAAACGGCCATTTCGTGGATCATCAATAGAAGCGGGGCGGAGCAGCACGTGCCCTCCATACTGGAGATACAGCGCCTGCTGGTCCGCATCGGCGACAAGGCGTCCAGCTTCGTTGGCTCACGCGACTGGATCGGCACCCTGGAGGAGTTCTACGTGATTGATGCCCTCTTCCAGCTGCCCTGCCGCATTGTGCACGTGCAGCAATTAAACAGCGAGCCGGTCTTAGCCCAAATACGTCGTTATTTCGAGGAATACGCCGGCTTTATAGCCATGGGCGGGCTGAGCGACACCGCCTCCAAGGGCATTGCGGGCATTCGGATCAGCCCAACAGCTGGCGCCTCGCTGCTCGTTGTGGTAAGTGAACCCCACTGACCTCAGCTGCCCTTAAAGCTAACCTATTGTCTTTATTGCCCCGTAGGATCCGCACTTCTCGGGCGTGCCCAGCTCCAAGCAGCAGCTCATTGACAGGGGCTACGTGCGCTGGCTGCACGTGGCGGAGTTTGAGAAGGGCGCCTACAATCTCTGCTTTATTCTGCAGAAATAGAGTTGCCAGAGCAATAAAATATGTATATGAACTACCCTACAACAGCAGCGTGTGCTGAGTAGCTGAAGATATATCTCTATTCTCCTCGCATTCCCTTGCAGGGAAAATCTAACTTTGTCACAAAATGCTTAGAAGAAGACGTCTATAAAGTATATACATATATATTCTTGATCGCCTGTCTGTCGAATGGGACCACTATATAAATCTGAATATTTCGTTCGTAAAATGAGTTATTGTATAGACAACTTTTTTCATTTTCAAGATTTCTTTTTATCAAACCTGACAGTTAAGAGTGTATTTATGCTACTAACATATCTGTGAAATATTAACAAAATCTGACTACTATATATAACTCTTTCTCACTTGCCCTTATTCAAGTAACCCATAAATTAATATATTAACTATTTCATTTATATTAAAAGAAATTGTTATTAGCTTGGCTAATATTTAACATATTTAAACATATTTTGTGGCACATAAAAGTGGCGTTAAAATCTAGCGGGAAACCCGCTAAAACGCCAGCACTTATCGAATTTCGTTCGTCTGCGAGTTTTATAGTCGTGTTTCTCTTCTCTTCCAGCGCTATGGCCAGGGATCGAGTCTATTGATAAGCACACAATTTAACAGTTATTCCACGACGATGGCGCTGATAAGCCAGCGGCACTGAACGGTTACCAATCGACCCAAAACGACGACAAAGCGGTTCAAAACGAGCACTGCCACAACCAAAGAAAAAAAGACAAGCAGCTAAAGTTGAGTACTCCCCTCAGCCCGCACCCCCACCCCCCACCCCCACTGGGATCAGCATGGATATAGTGCAGCGTGCGCTGTGGAGCGCACTGGGCGCCGCGGTGCTCTTCCTGGCGCTGGTCAAGATCAGTCTGGGCTACTGGAAGCGGCGCGGCATTCTGCACGCGAAGCCCAAGTTTCTGTGGGGCAACATCAAGGACGTCGTGGCCGGCAAGCGGCACGTGCTGGAGGCGCTGCAGTGCGTCTACGAGAGCCACAAGGGACGCGCGCCCTTTGTCGGCTGCTATGCGCTGCTGAAGCCCTTCGTGCTGGTGCTGGACCTGGAGCTGGTGGGCAGCATACTCGTCAGCGACGCCGGCTACTTCACCAGCCGCGGCCTCTACCACAACGTTCCGGATGAGCCGCTCTCCGGCAACCTGCTGCAGCTGGACGGGCACAAGTGGCGCACGCTGCACGCCCAAACCGTCTCGGTTTTCACCAGCAGCAACATGCAGAAGCTGCTGCCCCAACTGCAGCACGTTGCCCATCTGCTGGGCCGGCGTTTGGGCGAGCAGCGGCTGCAGTGCGTCAACGTCAGCCAGCTGGTGGACAGCTACAATGTGGAGGCGATTGCGGCGCTGGCCTACGGCCTGGCCCCGGGCGAGCAGACGCAATTCCCGGAGATGACGCGCCGCCTCTGGGACAACTGGAGCCTGTGGCGCGCCTATCTGGCGCTGGAGTTTCCGCTCGTGGCGCGCCTGCTGCAGCACAGGAGCTACGCCCAGCTGGCCACGGACTACTTGCAGCAGCTGGTGCAGCAGCAGCTGCAGCAGCAGCGACGCCGCGATCGCCAGCCGCTGCAGAGCTGCCTGCAACTGTTCGCCGCCACGGAGCCGGCCCTGACGGATGCCCAGATTGCGGCGCAGGCCTTTGGCTTTGTGCTGGCCGGGCTGCAGCCGCTGAACGCCAGCCTGGCCTTCTGCCTCTACGAGCTGGCGCTGCAGCCGGAGCTGCAGCAGCGCGTCAGAGCGGAGATCGAGCGGACGCTGCGCCAGCACGACGGACACTTGACGGCGGAGTGCCTGAAGCAGCTGACCTACACGAAGCAAGTGCTGAACGGTGCGTAAATCCTAGTCCTGCTCATCAGCCTCTCACCTTCTCACCTCATCTTCTCCCACAGAAACGCTTCGCCTGCACACGCCGTATCCGTTTCTGCTGCGCCGCGCCACGCGCGAATTCGAGCTGGCCAAGTCGGTGTTTGTGATTGCGCGCGGTAATAATGTGCTGATACCCATTGCGGCCATACATCGCGATGCGGCCATCTATCCGGAACCGCTGCGCTTCGATCCCGACCGCTTTGCGCCGGACGCAGTGCGTGCACGTCCGGCCATGTCGTTCCTGCCCTTCGGCGAGGGCCTGCGCGGCTGCATGGCCAAGCAGCTGGCGGAGCAGCAGCTGCTGATCGGGCTCGTCGCCCTGCTGCAGCAGCACAGCTACGCGCCCTGCGCACAGACCCAGATACCCATGCAGTATGACAACGGCAAATTGTTGTTAATGCCCAAAACGGAGATTTTGCTCAGCGTTGAGCGGGTGGAGAGCTAAACAGTAGTGGGAGCGGAATTTCGCTTCTTGATTATATATGGATTGTTGCTTTGGTAATGTTTTTTGTGTACAAAACGCTTTATTTGTTTTTTTATATATTTGTGTATGCACTTATTTCGATTATTTTGTAAGCACTAGGCTTGTGTGATAATGCTGACGTATACCTTAAATTATTAGATTGTAAGCTTGTGGAGCGACCTTTACGAAACAAACGAATGAACAAATAAATATTTTAATTGTTGTCAAATAAAAGTTGAGAGTGCAATAGGAATTTCTTTGTACAACACTTAAATGCATTGTGACAATTTGAAAATTCGTTATGGAATTTGAATTCTACTCAAGCGAATCAATTGAAGTTGGCTGCGCTTGCAACATTGAGCTGCTAACAATCGATATATTGTGCTTCACTTTCGCATCGATACACATTCATTTTGCGCTGTTCAACACTGCAGCTTCTATCGACGGCCAGAAGCAAAAACAACGCCGAGCGAGTCAGACGTGCGGCAGTCGGTGCGCGGGATTTCAAGAGTATTTTGTTAAATAATTAAATGCCATTTGATAACACAATGCTCGATTTGTCGCAGCTCGCGCGCCCCAGTAAATCAGCGTGTGTGTAACTTAAAATAAATTTGGATTGATTTGCACTGTGTGTGTGTGTTGAGGGTGTTTGTTAGCGGCAAATGCACTTCCTCTAGTTCGGCTAGTTCTGTTTTTTTCTTCCTCTTGTCTACGCGAAGTGTGCGCGTTCGTATTGTGTGCGTCCAATTGAATCAAATAACGGAGATGCAAAGCATAACTGACGACAGGAGCAGCACTGAAATCGAAACGGCTGCAGGCGAAAATTGAAAGCCAGCGAAAGATAACTGTTAAGCGCTTAACTGTTGTTTGATCCGATAAGCAGAAACAGTGCAAAATAGAAAAAGGGGAAAACAAGCAAGGAGTAAATTTGAGTCGAAGAGTGTACATATTTAAATTTTGTGTGAATCATTTTATGCAAAACACACACGCATTCTTCTGTCTGGCTGTGTGTGTGAATTTTATTTCCTTTGATTTGTGCGTGTGAGTGTGCGTGTGTACAACAAGAATAATAACAACAACAACAACCAAAAACAACAACAACAACTGTGCAAGGATCAACGACAACGACAACGACAACGCCGCCGTCGCAGTCGCCGTCAGGGTAGTTTGTTTGAACAAAGCCAAAGCCCAGCGACCCTGTGAGCAGAGCTCTCTGCTTCTCTTTTGTGCGCTTTTGCCGCCTGGAATGCGCTGCAGCCCAACAAACAACTGCAAGAGCAGCAGCAACAGCAACAGCAGGCGACCGTGACGAGTACACACACACACACACACACGCAGACACCGTTGCCGGCTGTAAGGGGAGGAAACGCTGTTTAATTGTTCGTCAGGAGGCGGCACTTGGACTGCGATTCTTTGAAGCTGCAGCTGGAAGGAAGCTGACTGCATTTGGCCAAACAGTTGCATTGTACGTGAGTATCCTTCAAGTGTGCTGCCGCTTGCACGCCCACTCTCCCTCTCCCTCTCCCTCTCTCAAGTGTGCTAATTTGCAAAAATATAATTAGGTTGAGTGTTGTACAACAACAAACAAAATAAAGCTGATAAACATGCACAACAGCTTCACACACACAGACACACAGAGGTAGTCAGAGCAGCTAGTATTCCAAGGCCTTCCAGTGCCAATTCCAGTCGAAAACAAGCAATGAAAACTCCTTTCATTGCCAGCCAACAACAACAGCAACATTAATAGCAGCAACAACAATAAGAACAGCAATTTTGTGCTCCCTTTTTGAAGTTGTCGCGCTATTTGCGCAAGTGCAGGCACTCGCCGCTAGATATGCGCGCGTGCCGTGACACGAATAAATCGTGGGTGCACGCAAAAATAATTTTCAATTACAATTTATATTTGCCAAGTAACTAGCATATTTAAATGACATAAAAAACTACTTAAAAACTCAAAAAAAAAAAAAAGAAAACACCAAAATACCTTAAAATACTAAACAATTTCGCTTGCATTTTGCTTATTGGTTACCTCGCACAATCTCGTCCTTGCTCTCATCTCTAATGCTGTCTGCTTCCTCTTTCATCTCTTGCTGCTGCTGCTGTTTGTTGTGTTTGTTTTGCACACTTTTAGACCAAACATTTTGTATTACGCGTGGGCTACTTATTAACTTTTCTTTGTTGCTTTTTTATAAACAGCAACATAATGTTGGGGCATAATCATAATGCGTTGGCGGTGCCCAACAGCATCCGGCGGGTTCATTGACTTTGTTTAGCTCTCAGATACGTATCCATATCCAATCAGTTTTTTGTGCACCTTTTTTGGGGGTTAACGTAGAGAAATATGAAATGGGGTTGTTTTATTTGTTGTTCTTTTGCCTACAACTGGTTTCGTTGTGTCTCCATTTCGCAGTGGAAATCGCTGTGTGTGTCGTAATCGGAGCAGGAACCGGAGCAGCACGTTGCCACCAGTCGACGACGCTAACGTGTAACTGTAAATGCTGTTTAATTCGAATTTCAGTTTGTTATGATTATTGCTGTTGTTGTTGTCGCATTGCCTTATCGCACGTTTATTTGAAATTTCACGAGGCCTTTGTGGGCGTCTGTCTGTGTGTGTGCATTTGTCTTTGCATACCTTTCAAACGACTTTGCCATGGGGTGGCACTGATAAGCCACCTCACACAGACTCCCCTCACACACAGCGAAAAAGCTCTCTCTAACGGGGCTATTTTACCCGTTTTGTTGCTACTCAAGGAGTTGTTTGTTTCGAAAATATGTTTTATGGATAGGAAAGCAGGAAAACATAACACATTTCTATTATATTTAGATCTCTTATATTTGTATTTAAGTTGCTAGAAAATAGCAAATTATCTTAATATTTCTAGTCTACAATTTATGCATAAAGAAAAGTTGTTTGTCTGCCTTGAGGTCTTTTATTTATTTGTTTTACTTTTATACCCTGAACACATTTAAAATGGGTATGATGGTTGTGTAACAAATGTATGTAACAGGCAGAAGGAGGGAGGCTCCACAAAGTATATATATTCCTGAGCAGCGTGCGGCGAGCGTATGTCTGTATGGGTGTAATTGTGATTTTGTGCATGTATGTATCTATGAAAGGCAATTGCAATAGATGAAAAGACAATGTTCAGGGTATCCCTAGTCTCCTATCCTCTGCAAATGTTTTAGTTAAATGTCAATAAGAATGTTTGCAATAGTCGCACAGTTTATTGTTTATTTTGTTGATTTGTTGAAATTCTATAAATCGATTCTTATATTACCACGTACTTTTCCCAGACCAAAGTGGTCAGTTTCGAGTTCCGTTAGAATGTTCTATGGAGTTCTATGCATATATATTCATCTGATATGTTTGGAATTTCACAGATTGTACCTTGGGTATATGCTTTCAAACTTTACATACACATATATGTATATGTGTGTGTATCTGCACTTGGCACATTTTCTTTGTGTTTATCTGATGCCTCTTGGCCGCATCTAGCAAATGTGTGTAATTTAATCCCAAAAACCATTCAACTGCTGCTGCACCTGTGCAGCTGTTTGAAGGCGAGGGAGGGAGGCGAGAGGGAGGGAGGTGGATAAAATACCAACAGCTGGCGGCAACAAAATAACTTCGGTTTCGGCTCCTTTTGCTGGCTTTGGCCTGGCCTTAACGTATGTTTATGGCCTGCGCCTGCGGCTGTATCAACAAGCAAACAAAACTGCATCAAAATATAAATAAAAGGCACATATTTACTCTCTCTCTACAGAAACTCGCGCTGTTCTTCTGACCAGCTAAACAATTGCAACAGCAGCAACAACAACAACTATGTAAACTTGTGTGCAACTTTTTGTTGTTTACTTTGCTCAATCGTTTGCTTTTTGCTTTGAGCCATGTAATTTTTAATTATGCTTTTGGGCAATAGCAGACAGCGTCTACCTATGAAAACAAGAAAGCAAAGATGCTTCGAATTGCCGCATTTTAAATACCCTTACAGACAAATAGATAGGAGGGCTATACTTATGTATAATTATGAACAGAGTATATTGGCTTGGTGAAATGTCCGTATGTCTATTGACATGTAAAGCTTCCATAACTTTGTCAAAACTGAACCGATTTTCATGTTTGAAGGCATTTTGTTCATGATTTGGCATCTAGATTCAATCTGTATTTAAAATAAATGCATTTTTGAAAATATTTTTTTTCTGAATTTTTTGTCAAAAAAAGCATGTACCCCCCCCTTATCAATTTTCGGAAAATTTTTTTTTTCAAAATTTAGAATCCGGAATATCTATTTTTAATCGATTGTGGTCGCCACAAATAGTAAAAAAAACAACATTAAAGTCGATTTTGAGGGGGTCAAATTTTTTGTCAAAAATCACGCTAAAAGTGACAAAAATTTTAACATGTAAAGCTCTCGGATCCATAACTCCCATATTTCAAACCGCCATAACTTTGCCAAATCTGAACCGATTTTCATGTTTGAAGGCATTTTGGTCATGATTTGGCATCCAGATTGAATCTGTATTTAAAATAAATGCATTTTTGAAAATATTTTTTTTTTGAATTTTTTGTCAAAAAAAGCATGTACCCCCCCCTTATCAATTTTCGGATAATTTTTTTTTTCAAAATTTAGAATCCGGAATTTCTATTTTTAATCGATTCTGGTGGTCACAAATAGTAAAAAAAACAGCATTAAAGTCGATTTTGAGGGGGTCAAATTTTTTGTCAAAAATCATGCCAAAATTTACAAAATTTTTGACATGTAAAGCTCTCGGATCCATAGCTCCCATATTTCAAACCGCCATAACTTTGCCAAATCTGAACCGATTTTCATGTTTGAAGGCGTTTTGGTCATGGTTTATCCTCTAGATTGATTCTGAATTTAAAATATATATATATTATAAAAATTAATTTTTGGGCAAAAAAATCATATGCACCCGATTACAACGTTCTTATTTGTTTAAACCCTGTAGCCATTGCAATTGGTTAAACAAGAGTAAAATGATCTTGTTTTTCCAAAGCAATTGAATTTATTTTATATGATATGCATATTACTTATTTTCTGACAAAACGTGAATACCCAATGCAAGGGTATAAAAATCTATGAGGTCGACAACAGCAACAACAACAACGACAACTATAATGGCCGATAGTCTGGCCGAGCCTGTTTGCTGTTTGTTGTTTGCATACGCCAACGCATCGTTGTTGTATTTGTTGTTGCTGTTGTTGGCAAACAGCTGGGGCAACTGGGAACGTTGTTCAAGAGGCAGACACTCTTGAAAGTTATAAACTGGCCTCTTTGAGCCAAATGTAACTGCATGAATGAATGCATTTGTTTTGCATCTTGTACGCGCTGTTGTTGTTGTTGTTGCTGTTGTTGTTGTTGTTGTCTGGCACCCACTCGACAAACATTTTCGATTTCGATTTCATTTCGGGCTGCCTGGCCTGGTCTGCATGGGTGTTTGCCAGCTGAATGTATGAATGAATCCATGAATATACATACATATTAAGGGAGAGGCGTGAATGCTATATGCCATATCTATGTGTATATAAGCTTATGTATAGTGCCTGCCCACGCTCTGTGCTTTGCTAATCTCCTGCTCCACGCTTTTGGGGCTAATCAGCAGCTTAAAGCTCATTAAAAAAAACACAAAAGTTTCCATTTTGTCGCTGTGAAATGTCAAAAGTTGCGCGCGGCTCTAATGGATTCCCATCGAGTTCTTTGCTTGATTTTCATCGCTCGACTTGGACTTGACATTTAAAAGTAATCAAAGCCAACAAAGTGCTGGATTAATTATATGCTATATGCCAGCAAATTAGCTAAGCTTGGGCACAAGTCGGCCCCACTGCAAGCGGGCCATTAAGCGACTTGAGCTAACGAGCGTAGACAAAAGACAAACAGAACAGTGAAAATTGACATGTGTTGACTACAAAGTTGCCAGTATATACACATGTACACTTTATATACACACTAATGTGTACATAGGAAAAGAAATCTTTGCTGTTGGCAGCAGAAGGCGGCTTAGAAAAGCGCCCGAGCGAGCCGGCGCAAAAAAAAAAATGAAAAAAAAAATAACAAAACAAAACGCGAACAAAAAAAACTACAAGAAAATACAAAATAACATTTGCCGGCTAACGGTGCTTTTGTTTATCATTAACGAGTGTTGACTGTGGCTTGTTGTGATAAAGGGCTCGGTGCAAAAAACCAAAGCTGGGTTTATACCACCGAAAAAAATCGCAGTTGTTGCCTGTTTTCAATTAGCGCTTGTTTAAAACATGCCAACAAACGGATATTCTAATGAAAAAAATGAAAAAAAAAAATGTTGAGCTTAACGCTAATGTTTTTCTACTTTAACATATTTATCAAAGTGTAAAGAATAAAGTGGTATCCCGCAGTTTGTACACGTTTCCAGAATGAATATTGACCTACATACATGCTTATGGGAAGTACTTGAATAGGGGGTCAGCAAAAATCGTTATTATATTGCTTTGAATGTTTAATAGAGTTGAAAAAAAAATACACGTATATCATTAAATTATATGATCTATTTAAATATAACATTGAATATTGCCCTATCTACACTACAATATCTAAAGCAAAAATATTCATATATCTATAATAATTCAATATTCAAATTGGGCTTTCTCTTCTGAAACAACAAATATTCAGTTGATTCTAAATTTATGTTTTTCCTTGCTCATGTATCATCATGAATAAAACAAATAAGTTCATTAAATTTTGATTAGTTTTCGAGTGCTGTTGATTTGGTGCTTAAGAACGTTCCACTACAACTAAACGAGCATGTATTCGCCCATTTTGTACTATAAATAAGTATATATACATATGTGTTCCTGTACGCACATTTTCCACTCATGTTTTGGCCATGTTTTCAATGTGTAATCATATAAGTTTATGCCCGATTAAACAGTTGAACGCTAATGTGTCGAAAGTTTATTTCCAGAGACAGGCCAAAAAGAACAGTTCACACACAACACACATACAGGGCAGGTTGTTTACATATATATACATATATATATATGTATATATTGTAGGCGTTGCGAAATGTTGTTGTGTTCTACTTTTGGGTTGTTATGCTTGATAACTTTCGATCGATAATCGATTGCAACACATCGATTTGCGCCAAAAAGTGATTCGTGTTGACATCTGAGCCGATAAGATAATGCATACCACGCGACGCTTATCAACTCTCATGGCCGGGCCAAAAGATACGGGCTTAAATCGTAAAAGAGAGATAGATAAAATAAATAAAGAAAACTGACTGTTTTTCAGTTCAATTAACGCCAAATTCTTTTGCCATTGCGAGCTTTTTTATATATTTTCATTTAATGGGGTGCGAAAAAATTGAGTTTTCCTCACATAAATTTCGCCGCATTGCCCAACACTATAAATGTGTGTGTGTGCCATTTCGTTTATCCAATTGCTAAATGTTATTTATAGAAATTTGGGTTAATGACGTCGAACAGAGCTGAGGCAAACACAGATGCCGCTCTCGACGCATAGAAATGCAGCGCAGAGATACAGAGATACACACACACACACAGATACACACATAAAGATAGAGATACATGGCCGGCAGATACACTCGTGGGCTGTGCTGATCTGAAGCATGTGTTTCAGCTTGTTGATTTCATATAAAAAAGACGACTTTTGATTATCATCAGCATCAGCATCGCTGATGAGTTCTTTTCGCTTTTTAAAATGCATTTTCTAAAAGGAAAACTTTCCCAACAACAAACGTTCAAACGTTGACAACCTACGCCCCTCGGCCCTAAGCAGCCCACGGTTCAAAGGGGGGCTGCCGAGGGAAGCTGCCTCATTGTTGACCACAGCTGTTGTTGTTGCTTGTTGCTTTATGGTGAAAGTGTAAAGTCATGATGCGCGCCGTTCAATTTGCCATCCGTATATCGTTTACCTTGTGGCTGCAGCGACACATCCACATCCACATCAACGAGAGATCCCCCCTCCCACTCCTCTTCTAGCCTCTTCACATCAGCCGGCTAAGCCCATAAATCAGCTGCAGCTAAAGCACTGAGAGTTTATGTCGAAATGGGCTGTAAACATGTTTGTTTAACCGAATGCCTCAGAACTTGGAGGGTTATTTTTCTGTGCTCTGCCTTAAACATAATCATATTCTTGGATATTTATACGCTCAGCCTAATGGGCTTTGTGGACGACAAAAGCATAACACTAGATTAGAATGTCAAATCTGTTCTACTGTGCATAATTAAGGGCGTTTTTCCAGTTTTCCTTCTTAAATTACTTTTTAGTGTTTGGGTAAGATTGTGTTAAAATAAAGGAAATAACACGAGGCAATACAAAGTGACGCTGTTAAAGTGACACTGTTAAAGTGACGCTGTTAAAGTGACGCTGTTAAAGTGACACTGTTAATGATATTTTAAGAACTTTTCCCTTATTCGTAGTAAATGCTAGGCGTATATTTTTAGATTTAGCTCTTTACCAGAACAATCTGTTCAAGTACAAATTATCTATGCCTTAGATTTATCTCCCTCTGCAGTTGACTTCCCCTTTTAAGTCCGGGCAAGTGTTGCCCTGGCACGATGTCGATAACATTTCAACTCGCTTCGCATTCACGCATAATTACAGGCAGCATATGAAACACAAACACACACATGCACACTCTTAGCTTAAGCTGTGCGTGTGCGCACATCTTTGGGCGCAATTAGAAGTACTCTCGGCGGGCAGCGCTTGAAGGGGTGGATGGGATCTGCGCCGGCAGCCGGCAGACGGCAGACGGCAGAGAGCGGACACAAGACGAACTCTGTCAAGTCACTTCCTGTAATAGAAACCGAAGCGAAGCAAAGCTGAACGTGCGGCATGCAACTAAACGTGTACACAAATGTATTTGCCGTATCAGGCGCGGCCCTTGGACAACGACGGCAACAACAACAGCTTCCGCCGCAACAGATGCAAATCTCGGGGCGCCAATGGCAACCGCATTGGGACGTCGACATTTCAGACAAGACAGCAGCGGCAGCAGCAGCCGCAGCAACAGATCAAACGTAAATAGGGCGGAAAATTATGCGTAGATAGTTAAAATTAAAACGCATGCACAACACCAACAACAACAGCAGGCAAGAGTGTGCACAACTGACAGATACCCTGTGCCCATTCGATCTAATCTCAGCGATCGTCTTTTATCTTCTATATATACCACTTTGTAGTAAAAAAATCAGATCCCAAAATGTTGAACTTGTTATACATACATAAATATACTAGATGTTAGGTCTACTAAATTTTCTACTCCTGTCTGTTCAAATTATGGTATATTTATGGTATATTAACCCCTTCCGCACACTCTCAATGCGTACAGGGTATAATAATAACAACATACAACTTGACATATGTGCTGTGATGCGCAGCATTTTGATGCGGGTTCCTTTCGCATTGAACCCGACTCGCTGCTCCTCTGGGGCTAGGGGTAAGCCCCCCGCCGCCCCCTTCCCCCCATTCGTTTGTTGCTTTTGTCGGTTCAGCTGTGGCCTAAATGGTTTCCCGCTTGCGAAATTGTCGTTTTCCTGTTTGGAGTTTTATGCACGATTCGGTAATTTGCCGGCTACTGGCCAAGAGAATCTGGGCCTGACTGCCAGTAGATCACATCACGTTTCCCAGCCTGACCTCTCTCTCCCTGAACTCGCTTGAGACCGGTCTGCCTTGCAATTAGAGACCTTTGCTGTTGAATCTTGTTATTCCTGCTGCGCATCTTCTGTTTGCCTTTGCTGTGCCCTTTGGCAGCTGCCCTCTGCGCTCGTTTCCCAGCTGCTATCTGGAGCCCTTTCGGCCGTCTTATGTATTTAGCTGACGCATTTCTGATACCATAGCTTGAGCGGTTGAGCGTTTTCTCTGCTTCTGCGAAGGGGCTTCCGCTGGTAGACGAGTTTCGCATGGCTCTAAAGAGGAAATTGATATAGTTGTTGAGCACAATTATCTGGCTGACCGCATTCTGATAATTTCTCTGTTGTAAATTGATATAGAAATATATATAGAAATTATTTGGGGTACTCGCGGTAGCTGCTAACTAGCTTAATTGCTAGCTTTGTTTAGTATTTAGCAGACGTATTCCACTTTTTGTTGTTCTGTGTTGATCAAAGAGTGTGACCGCATTTTGTAAAACACGAAATTGTGATTTGTTCTATCCAAATGCTGTTATGACTTGTATCTCCATTTTATTGATGCTAAGTTAGCATATTATCTTGTTATTTGCATCTGTGAGATTTTTATCTAGAAAATAATTTAATTTGTTTATTCATTTGTAATCTTATTTGGCTAATGATTCAATATTTATGCACACAGTAGCTCAGTATTTGTTTAAGTTGCACGAATCCCTATTTCCGCACTCGCGGAAATTGCAAGTCTACTGGCAAGAACAACAACAGCAACAACGCAAACAACTCGAAGACCAACAGCAGCAACAACAACAACAACAACAACTTTGCCGCCTTTACGAATGCTTGTGTTGGCAGCAACTTTATCTTGAGAGGTCATTTACACTGCCGCAACAGCGACTGCAGCAGCTCTTTCAGCTGCGCGTTTTCTTCAACTTGTTCTCGATGCTTTTCGCTGCGCTTTTCCAAACACACACAGACACACGCACGCACGCACACACACACACACACACACACAAATACAGACACGTACTTCAGGCAATCAGCTTTTGTTGTTGGCACTCTTCTATTTCTTTTCTGCTTCTTCTCCTGCTGGTTGTTGTCGCGCTTTTGTTGTTTGCATTTATCATTTGTGCACTGTGCATTGTGTTCTCTCACACTTGTATCTTTGTAAGTGCGTATCTATGTATCTGCCGCTTCGTATATCTGTGTATCTTGTTTGTAAGTGCCGCCAGAACCGCGCTGACAGTTGCTGTCAGTCTCATAATCAGCGGCCACACTTCAACTTTCAACTTTCAAGAGTGACAAAAATTCATTTCAATGCATCTATGCGCAGTAAAAAATATAAAATAGTGCTTAATTCATTTTCGCAAGTTTGATTACCGGGAAATATAGTATGCAATTATTTTCCTATTATACACATTTTAAATGTGTGTTAACTTTAATACCAATTAATGCTACAGTTGAATATATTTTGATTCTATTTTAATATATTGCGTAGATAGTTACAGAAAAGCACTTAATTGTTCACTCAACTCTTTTTGCAAGTCCAAGAAGGCTTCAAATGAAAACCAACTATGGAATTGCTGTATATGGTTTCAAATTGAAACCAACTGTTTGTTAACTGTGCCTGGTGCTTGGGCCCACTTAATGCAGTTGCGCTCAAGGCTTGGCTTTGGATTTCGGCTTCGGTTTATTTGGTTATCCATGAATTTGAGTTGGCTGCTTTCGAAACCCTAAAACAGAACTGGGCAGGCACGTAGCGGCCGCAGCGAGCGATCGAATGGAAAATGGGAAAATGGAAAACATAAAATGGGTCAACTCGTGTGCTGCACTAACCAACGAGTCGCTAATGGCTTTATTTTTATGCTCATAGCTCGTAAACTCCCAACTCGTAAATCATAAACTGCAAAACAAGACGTTACTACGCCGCTTCCTGTCCGCTGACTTTGGCATTGCCTCACACATACACGAACACTCACACACACACACACACACACACACACACATATACAGACACACTCGCTGACATATCAATTAACAATTAGCAATTGCATTAGCGCAATTAGCCTGCAATGATTAAAGCGCTTCCAAGCACTTGTCGAACACGCACATAACATATAAATCACAACTCTCTGATATCATTATTTGGGTCACATTGCATTGCTTTCATTTTCCGTTCAGTGCTCCCTACCCCCTACCCCCTTCCTATCTTCCTCTCTTTGCCGACGCCCGCATGAAACGTCGATATATAAATAAGTGCCAGATTTTAATGTTGCGCCTACGCATTGCCCAAAAAACCACAAGCTCCCCGCTTCCCGCTTCCCGCTTTCGGCTCCACGTCGACGTACAAGGCGCAAGAAAAAGCTTATTAATAAGCATTATTAAGCATAATAATTTTGTTTGGAAATATGCGCCAGTTTTCATTATATTATTTACGAGCACATTATTACATCGCCCAAGACAAATTTCGAAAATTTATGTTACATTTACTGGGTGGGAAGGGGGAGTTGTTACATGTTGTGGCATATGAATTTATACCACATATGGCACATATGCACTCATATCATCTATATGTGGTTTTACTGTACAACTTGGAAGTGTGGCGATTGCTCCCATGAATGAATCATCCACAAGATGCTGATAAAAGTTCTGGTGTGTGGGGTTTTGTATGAGAAAAAATAAAGAAAAAAAAAACATTTTAAAGATGCAAACGATTCAAGTCTTACATAATTGAATTTTAAAATATTTTAAATTTGAAGTGATTCGAAAGTAGTATTAAAGCTGCTTTAGAAGTGGTAAAAATTTAATTTCGCTTAAAATGTATTTATGTATTATAGAACAGAAGGGGCTATAAAATAGTGCATGATTAAATTCAAGTGCAAACGGGTTTGAAAAGGGTTTGATAATAGTTTAAAGGTGGTTTAAAACTGGTTTAAATTTGCAAAAATTTAAGTTTTATGCTGAAGTTGCTATTGAACAGTGTATTATTATGTTTAAGCTTTATTTTCTTTCAAAAATTCTTAATTAATACCCATTTTTACCGGTTTTTTACAGACGCTGTCAAAACTCTGGATGAAAGTAAACCGAAAGTGAACCGAATAAAATGTCGATAAAACGCAAAAACATTAAGCTAAGAGTGAAATTAGTTTCCTTGGTCTTGCCAGCCATTGAGAAGTGAAGAGCAAACCAATCAAATTAGCAAGCGAAAACAAAACAGAAGCGCGTTCGAACTGAAAAGCTAACGAAAACGAATTCGATCGATTTGCATTGACATACATTTAGTTAGAAGTAGGAGCCCCACAAGACCCGCAAACAGAACCCCAAACGGAGACGGAGACACATTATACGGAAATGGATCTCAGTCTTGAACGCGACAGCTCTGCGCTGGGCAGTCTGTTTCAACAGATTATCAATGATATGAAGGTGAGTTATCGATACTTTATCGATCATTACAGTGCTCATATTAGAATGTCAAACACTTTGCGGAAGTTAGAAACTACCTGGAAAGAGAACTAGCGGAAATGCAAGTTGATTTAACTCACGAAGTGCAGGTCGCTTCGATTCTAGTTCCAGTTCCAGTGAAATAAAAAGTTTTGTTCTGGTTTTTTTTTTTTCGACGAACTGAACGCGACACGTGTCCGTGTGTTACACATGCAATTGTGACAGTTGCCACAGCTGTGTTCAGTTTTCTTGCCACACAACAATTCTTGAGGTATATCGAATAACAACAAAGCCAAAAATCACAAAAGGTCATTTTCGCTGCAATTGAAAAATCGCTTCACGACGACGCATTGTCTGTGTTGGAGTGTGTCAAGAACTCGCATGCTGGGTATTTGGTCTAAAAAGTAAACAAGAACCCAGCAGAAATAATTAAAGCCAAGGTCAGAGCAATGTTAAGTGTGTGTGTGTGTGTGTGTGTGCGAAATAAACAAAAGTCTCAGATAAACAATTGGGTTTGGTACTAATGCGAAAACTGTTGCGATAAAAGATATATAACATGCAACTCTCAAGGCTTCACACACACATAAATATTTCAGAAAACGTCTAATTGATTTTTGCTCTCTCCTCTCTCTCTCTCTCTCTCTTTATTCTGTCTGATGAAATGGCAAAAATGTTCCAAATTAATCTACGCGAAATAGCACATTTCAATTCAATAAAAAAGATACGTTCGCTTTTATCATTAATTGATTTGAGTACCCTGTGCAACATGCTTGAAGTGGGTGTCTTAAAAATGGTAGTGATAGAAACAGATTGTAAATATAGACAAAAGCTTAGTTGTGATTCTATTATAAACAGTGAAGCTGGCAATCTTGTTTCTTACTACTATAAAAAATGTCTATACACAGAGAATCTGATAATATTTTTAAAATAGAATCTGTAATTTAAAAAAACAGCCCACATATACACTCTTGATCTATATACTGACCCTTGATGTTCGATATATATTTAACTATTGCCATACATTTTTTATATGAGCAAATTGTACAGGGTATCTATCTTGTCGAGAAGCACATGTTCGTCGTTCAATGCGATGCTAGTCTATTACTACATAAGACACATATACACTTGTGCTTATGTATTTTATTACAGTGTATCAATAATTTATGGCAATCATGACGCCATTCGTGTCGACGACTTTCATACATAAATACATAAATGTTTCTATTATGTGAGCCTAATGGCAATTTCAATTAACGCACGCCAAGCGAATACTTGTGGATTATATCCCAATAATCTTTTTGGCAATTAAAAACTTTGCTAGAGCAAAACTTCTTGGCTATTTTTAGGTATTGGTCATGTTTGTTTAATGCCCGCCTTGGCGCCTGTTTTGCCTTTTGGGCCTAAATCAATGCCTCCATGTAACCTAAGCCCTGTTGGCAGCCTAATCCGATGGCAAATAACTTAAGGCAGGACTCTTCAGACACAGATCATGACTAATTTATTGCTCGACCAAGCTAATACCTATATATATGTATCTTTGTATACATATATATATATATAGTATCTGCTTTCATTTCTATTTTGGGTTGCAGCGACAACAACAACAATTTTGTTGCTTAGCTGGAAAGCTATGAAATTTCCATGTGCTGGAACAGCTTCCTGGGACCCAGACGTTTGTAGCCCATTTCCGACTTGGCCGTCGACAGGTGTTGTACATTTTGTACATTTCGAACGGTTTGGCCGTATTTTCGACGCCTTGTCAGCTGCTTTCCCAGCTAAAACAAAAAGCCAAACTCCAGTGGCAAAAGATAAAAGTGCGCCGCAGTTGCTATTTATAATGCCAAACATCATGACAGGCGGCAACAGCAGCAGCAGCAACATTAGCAGCAGCAGCAGCAATAGCAGCAGCAACAGCAGCAGAACAGTCCAATGCGCACCTTGGGAGCAGACCCAGACCCACAGACCCCGTACCCGGACCCGGACCCGGACCCGGGCACAGGTAGAGGAGATACAGGCGCAGACAGCTGTCGGGAATTGTGGATGCGGGCGGCTGCATTTTGTATTTATGAAAATTTGGTTGTGTTTTTTGGAAATGTGGCCACGCAATTGTGCAGAAGTTCGTTGTACGCTAGCTGTAAGCTGTTTTCCAGTCGTTGTTGCTGTTTATGTTGTAGCTGTTGCTTGGCCCGAGTGCGAATTAGAGCAGAAACATGCCTTGAAGCATGTGCAGCATCTAATGTTGTGTGTGTGTGTGTGTGGGTTGGTGTTGGTGTGTTGAGCCACAGCTGCTGCTGCGCTTGGTTACTTGGGCGGAATAAGCGTCTTGCCTTTATTATACCCTGTACCCATTGAAAATGTGTAGAAATAATTGTGCTATATTTGTTATATTTGTTCTTAATCTGTTTTCAATCAGCATCTGTCTGTTTAGAAGCGCTGTAGATTTATCTTTTATCAAATGCAGAACAAAATTTACCAAATTTGATATGAAGGGTATTTATTAATCTGCTTAAATTAAGAGTATTTTACATTTTACGTACTCCCCAGAATATATATATCAAATAAGCTACATATCCTGAAAATGTCATAAATATAAAAGTTACTTAGAAATAGATATTTTGTAATTTGTAGCAAATGTATCTTGACAGGGTATTTGCCAGCTAATCACACTCGACTCGAGCACTGCTACTGCTTGTTATTGTTGTTTTTCGTTTGTCTGGCTAATAAGACACGCGTCTTTAAGGCTTTCGGCTTGGCCAAAATGCCAATGGAAATGTCAGATTTAGGTGTTTGCCACATCGCCAACGGCTCTTAACGCGCTGCGTGGCAAACTAAACAGACTAAATAAACTTAAAACTTCAATTCCAATTTCCTCGTCACTAAAATTAGTTTTTTTTTGTTTTAATTGCTTCGCTGCGTTTGCCGCCGCCTCAGTCTCGGCCTTTAGTTTAGTTTAGTTTAGTATCTTTTCGTATTGTATATTTAGCAAAGATCTTAAATGCCAGCAGACCAGAACAAATTTATGCCCCTGGCCCAAGCCGACGCCAAGGCGAACATCATGAGTCTGGAAATGCACGAATGCGAATACGAATGCTAGTACGAATACGAATATTAATACGAATTCATTTGCCGCTAAATACAGTCTAACGGCATTCGTAAGTAGCTGCAATTAAATGCGGCTAATTTCAATTAGATTGCAAAGTCACAGTCCGAGTCCAAAGTTTATCAGCTGCGTCCAGTTGCGTCTCTGTAGTTTTTTTTTCTTATAGGGTATTATACATCTCTTACATAAAGAGAAGTGTCTGCGATCTGATAAACATTTAATTACTATATAAAATAGCCTTGTGCAAAAGTTAAGTTTTTGCATAAAAATTGTGAAATGCAAAGCAAAGTAATATAGCTGACATCTTCTTTATATGTCGCAAGGGTATTTGATTTTCGGCACCTCGAAGATAATTGTTCTTACTCGTTTTTCTTTCATTTTTAAGCAAGTGGCGCATTTTAAAAGGTTATTCACTCTTTTAACGCGTCTCGCGCGGCTGATTCCCTACGACTTACGGCGAGTGGAAATCCGTGAATCTGTCATTTTATCATTCTGTCAGTTGCGCAGTTGTTCAGTTAGTCAAATTGTCGCATTTGGATGACACTCGTTGAATGTGTAACACAAAACACGGCGCTAAATGCGCAATTCCAGCCTCATGTCAGCTATAATAATTATACCCTGTAGCCAGGCACTGGCTGTAAAGGGTACGATATGCCAATGGCAACATATGTTACAGGCTGTAGGAAACAATATGAGTATAAAATGGGTATTAAATAATGTAAATAACTAAATTTGACTGTTAGTTTCTATAGTTTTTATATGTTATATATTTATCCTGTATTTCTACTGCACTCAAAGCTCCTTAGACCCTTTTCCTGGGCATCTTTTAGTCGAGCATTTGCATTTGTCTTGCCGCAAAAGTGAAATTCGCTTTAAGCGACGCTTTCTTTGCCCGTTGGCACTTTTCTGGCTTCCTTCTCTTATGGCCCCTCTTAGCTCTTTTGGCCATAACAATTGCCGACGAGTACGTCTTAAGGTTTTATTGTTTTTTTTTTGCTTCTCTTTCGTAGCACTCACATATGCACATTAGGCCCATTAATGTCGACGTCATAAACGAGAAAATGTGTTTTTACTTTAATAGCGCAAATTGTGAAAAACTCTAGCCTAAATAAAAGCTTTTTACACAGGTTAATCTTCAGCTTAGGCAACTTTGATGACAGACGCGCTTTTATCCTGCTTGAGTTTCGGCTTACATTTGCACTTGACAATCAGAAAGTAGAGCGCCAGATATATCAGACCATATATGGTCATAAAGCTGGCGCCCAAAAACAGGCCAATGGCGCCGCCGAAGGACATGATCAGCTGATCCGTGCTGAAGACAACGCGTCGCTTCATGCCCATCTTGGGCAGCTCCAGCTGAATGATAATCGTCCGCTCGAAATTGGCGCCCGCATATGTATTGCCACCCTGTGAAAGACACAAGGTGAGCACTGGGAGTATTATTGAGTGAATGTCCACTCACGCCACTCTGCCCGAGCTCCTCGGCTATGATGAAGCTATTCTCCTTGCAGAGGGGCATGCAATCGCAGGGCTTTTCCAGCCACTTTTTACGCGCCAGGCACAGCATTCCCTTGATGCTGCAGATGCGCGCCTTTGGCGCTGCGGCATAGAAGAAGGGCTTGCACTTGCACAGATCCAGGGCCAGATTGATGCGACACTCCAGACGACACAGGCTGGGATGGTAGGGCTGGAATTGGCTAGCAATTAAATCAATTCCATCTGCCAGTGTTATTTGAACCTACACTAAAGTGCTCCAGATTATTCTCCTCAATGTAGCGACACTTGCGATAGGCGATGGGCACCTTGCGCACCTCGTCCTCGGCTGAAATGGAGGTGAGCAGCAGCTTGAGCACATAGGAGGTCTCCGTGCCCGCATCGATGGTCACCGTGCGACGATCCTGCGGCAGCATTACCTCATTCACATCGTGCATGAACTGGCAATGAGTTTAAGCTTATGTTTAGCCAGAGAGTTTCAACGAGTACTTACCAGCTTGACCTGGCTGCCGGGCAGAACTGGCTTGACGGTGGTCTGGCAATTGGCAAAGGAACTGCACTGGCGCACGGGCGGCACTTCCAGCTCTTCGCTGTAAATATTAAATGTTATATTAAGCACTAATGCGAACTTTGCGGCTTTTAACGGGAAAGGTACTTAATATAAAACCTAATCTTGCTTTTCCACCCATTTTTCATCCAATTCGCAAGGTTGGATTTTTTGTAGAGGATTAAATCCGCTTTTAATAACTTTCGCATAAAAGCAGCTTTGAAAATGAGTTTGAAGTTTGATTAAAAAACAAGTAAGAACGTTGCAGTGGGGCTTAACCGACTGCGCAATACTCAGTCTAAAAAGAGCTTAAAACAGTCGCAAATAGTACTAATTATTATTTTTTAATTTTTGGGCGTGACCGAAATAGAAATACAAATAGTTCATCAATTATTACTGATTATAATCTGTCTGATTTGGTGTATTTTGCTTTAAAACTGAAGGAGATATATAGATTAAATTAATTAATTAAACCTTTTTACACTTTTTACCTGGTGAACGAGTATAACAAAAAAGTTGCGGAAATAGTTTTTGATTAACCCCAGTTCTATATATTTGTATATCTATAGTTGTGCTCACAGTTTGCCGTAGGGATTGCCAAAGCGCGACAACTGCGACGTCGTCTGGCACAGGCCCATTTCGGTGAGGGTGGGCGCAAACTCCACGGGCGTCTGGTTGGGCTTGGGCATGATTTCCTCCTGCAGGCTGAGCAACAGCTCCACGAACTTCAGCTCCTGCAGACTGGTATCGTTCTCATAGGGCGTCAGGGTTTCCAGATTGTTGTAGTGCAGGTTATTCAGCACGTGAAGAAATTTATTATAATACTCGACCTTTTTGGGATCCACGGCCGTGCCCACGCCCCAAGTCCTAGCAGAAACAATTAGCTAATCCTTATAAACTTCCTGCGTGCGGCCTACTCACTTGTCGATTAGTTTATCATTTCGATTCAGGTCGGGAAACTCGGTGCACACGGTAATCCCCAGAAAGGGAAAAGAGCGCAGCGCAAAAAGATATTCGTACTCGTAGACAATGGGATTATCCCGAAAGCGCTGCCACTGCGAGATGCAGCTGCTGACTGCATAATACGCGGCTGCCACGATCACTCCCAGCCAGAAGATGCGCTCGATCCAGTGCAGATCTTTGCGTGCCAGATAGGGCATCCCATGGATGGCCGATTCCTTGCACAATTCCTTCCACCAGTCGAGCTCCTCGCCGGGCTTCTTTTCTGCTGCCGACTCATCCGGCGGCTGCTCTGAACTGGACTTCCTTCTCTCCTTGATGTGGTCTACCATGGTGCACTAGCAGTCCTGCCATGTGGCACACGGTCTTTTAAATGGATTCAGGGCATGTCCTGTAAAGGATGCGCTCAACTAATTATTTGTTGGGGGTGGTACTGCAAATGTTGTTATATTTAATTGTCAAGTTTTAATGGTATTCTCTTGTAGTTTTCATGCATTTGTACATGTATTTTAAATTAACCAGCAATGTAGTTGACGAAAAGAAAATTACTTTGCATACCAGACCCATGTCCAAGTGGGATTATTTAAATAAGTTTTGACCAAACATTTTGTTTTTAGATTTAAATGCAGAATTATTAAAGGGGTCATTGATGGGAATGACTTTCCAAGAATATTGATAGAAAGTGATTCCTTAGATAAATCAGCTGACTTTAAAATTTTGACCCAAACGGAAATTTATGGTGTAAAGTTTTTAGTTAAATTCCGAGTAAACATTTGGTTTCCACATTTAAATGCAGAATTAATAAAGGGCCAAACCATTGACAATGTCATACCTTATGCGTTTTAACCAAGCTATGGAATTTTCAAGTGCTGTGCATCTGAATTTGCATGTTATGAATACAAATTGTTTAATTAATGAGGTAATTTTCATGCAAATGCCCAAATTTGTTTCACACTCAATTCATTAGTTTATTAATTAACCAATATGGAAACCAGTTAGCATTTGCTATCTGTATCTAAATTGGGCCACATTTGCGGCACAAGGCTAAGGCTACGGATAAACATACCGGTTATGGAATTTGTATGCGTGAAAATCAGCCAAGAAAAGCCACAAAGCAAAATACAAATGTATATTTGTATATTTGTTATTGTTACTTGCGATCTGAATGGTTTATTAGAACTTTGACGCCACGTCCCCAAGTGCCCGGCTAGCTCAGTCGGTAGAGCATGAGACTCTTAATCTCAGGGTCGTGGGTTCGAGCCCCACGTTGGGCGAAAATTTAATTTTTTGCGCTGTTTTTTTTTTCCGTTAAGTTAATAAATTTTCTGCCAGTTTGCTGAGGCTCCTTTTCGTTGAGCAATTTAAATTATTAAATCGAACAACAATGTCGCACAATTTGCGTCGATGTGTGGGCTGTGTGGGACTTGTACACAAAGAGACATACGTATGAATTGGACTACGGCTAATAAGCTTTTATTTATAGCGCTGAACCTGAACAGTGGCAGCAGACAGCAGGCATCAAGCAGCAAAAACAACACCAATAATAATAACAGCAACAACAAATATAATCACAGCGCTGACGCAATACTCAGTCATTGGTATGACAACATCTCGTTTTTCTCGGATCGCTTGGAAATGGCTAAAAGCCCCATTCAAGGCCACAACTCGCCTGCTGGCTGGCAGTGCGAAATGGCACAGTGCAGTCGTGTATTTGTGCTGAGTTTCTATAAGCCAACTGACTGATAATGTCGCTAGCCTGGCTTTGTTGCCCACTCAATGGGAGTGCACAGGAAGTGCGCAGGATGTGCGCACTGCCAACTGGGGAAACTGGCACAAGGCTATGGCCATGATGTGGCGGTTCCTGTTGTGCGTTTTCTGGGGCAGCCATACAAGAAAAATAAATGAAGAATAAAACATTTTATGCTTTCATAATGGCTTTAGCCAACGGTTTTTGTCAAACACATTCGTAAACTTCGTTGATTATAATCATTATATGCGCATTTATATAAAAAGAGAGCTAAGTTAGCGCAATTTTGTTGCTTAAATTTAATAAGTTAAAAAGTTTGCAATTCACGTTTGACCTGAACAGCTTAAATTACATTGTGATCGGCTTCCTTCAAGTGAATGTCACATATTTAAAAGATCTTTTGTTCGTTTAACACTTGGAAAATCAAAGTATGTGAACTCCATGCGACTCTTCTCCGCCGATTCCGACAACGATCCCTCGCAGATTGTAATCTGAGGCATGCGAAAATTGTTTCCTCTTTAGACGCCACAGACAATGCCCCCGCTGTGGGGAGGAGTCAACTGCAAAGTCGTTATATTAATTACTTTGCATTATTGTTTAAAGCAAACTGCGGGCAATTGTTGCTGTTGCTGGCGTAGATGTTGCTGTTGCTGCTGTGAATGTTGCCGTTGCTGTGTGGAGACTGTCGTTTAGCTTGACGTTTTGACATGATGTGCATTCGAAATAGTGTGGCGTGATTGAATTGCGATTGAAACTGGGCCTGCAGTCGGGGACGGCGGGCGGGGCTAGCGGGGCTGGCGGGGCCTTCTCTATATTTCCATCGGGGTCCATCGACACGGCGCAAACAAGCTGCAATTAATTAAAATGTATATGAAATTGCATACAAGAGTAAACAGAAATGTTAAGATAGACAGATATGAAACGCTCGGCTCGTCTGTATTACGTGTGGGTGTGGCATCATCAACAACATTGTTGTTGTTGTTGTTGTTCTCATCATTGTCGTTGTTGTCTACACGCCCAATCATATGCATAAAGTGTCTGGCAAGAGGGATTGTCTGCATTTGCCAAACGTATTCCATCAGAATTCAATGTCAGGCGAAAGTTCAAGCGATATCTGTCTTATGAGCTAAGCAGCTTATTATATTTTATAAGCGGATTGTTTCTTATTTTATCATGTATTTATTAATGTACTTTTTTTGTATCTATATTATATATGGAATGTAATAGAATATGACCAATACATTAGATATATATATACTATTTATGAATCGAATCCTGTAAAATATCAAATATCATATCAAAATATTACGTGGCAACCCTCGTTTTACACTTAATTTAAAACAACCTTTGGTCCATTCATCTGCCGCTAGTGGAACTAGTTTGTCGTGTCTGGTTCTGTAGATCGTATCGCGAATTATGTTAATTCGCAACAAGTTGCAATGTAAAAAACATGATTGATTAGCCCCGTTACAATGTGCCGCTAATTAGCCAGAGTTTAAGCACATTTCGGACGCTCTATATAAATTGGCCCGATGAACTGGGCAGCTAGACGTGTTGTTGCAAGTTCTCCAAAAATGCGGACCACACTGTTGCTGCTGCTGAGCCTGGGCGTGAGTTGCTGTGTCCTGGCGGCTGATTACGAGATGATTATTGATGATCCCGATATATTCTCCGACTGCAAAGATCCACCGCCGGGCTCTGGCAATGTTCACAGCCTGTTCAATTTTGATGAGCTGCAGCTGTCCCTGGACGGCCAGAACATTCACGTGGAGGGCAATGCGACAATTGTCTGGGACATAGAGCCGAATGATCGCATAGCGGTAAATCATATCACAATGTTCAAACTGCGTGCCCTTTAATCAAGAGTCCATCGATTGTGCCAGGCCGCTGTTCACTTGATGCATTTGGAGCGGGGCGTCTGGCAGCCGACGGTGTTCAGCATTGCCTCACAGGACTTTTGCAGCATTATGTATGACAAGGATCAGTATTGGTACAAGTATTGGACCAAATACGTCAAGGACTTGCCTGACATGATAACAAAATGCCTTCACACTAAGGGCGTAAGTTCGCAGCGCTACGAAATCTGTTGATATCCAGATATTCTATTGTATTGTTTTGCAGGCCAAAATGGTTCATGAGCCATTCGATCTGAAGATGGTGTTCTATAACGTTCGTGGCACCACCTTGAGTGGGCGCTATAAGATTGTCCTCACGTTGGAGGCCTTTGACGATAAGAAGAACATTAAGCGCCCCAAAAGTATATGCCTAGAGATAATCGGCGATTGTGAGCCGCTATAAAACATGTTCATGAATTGCCAATCAATTTGAGTTTGAGTAATAAAAATGTAGTTTAGCTGCTGCTTACTTCTCTTTTGTATTACTGACTGATTGTATTACTCGTGAACTTATACGCAGATCTGATTTGATTACTCCACAAGTTTAAAGTACTTTAACATATGGCCTCTATATGCGATTCACATAGTTTCAAGTGAGGCTAGAAATGTAAATTTATAAAAGGTTCTGTCATAATATTAATATAATTAATAGTGTCTGTCTGTTCTCTCACTTTCTTAGTCTCTTTCCTGCCTTTTGTTACTATCCCTCTCATTTCTTTTTACTCTCTTTCTCGAATTTTATTCTCTTTCTCCTTATTTTCAATCTCTCTTCTATTCGCTTGCTCTCTCCTTCTTTTTCTCTCCTTTCTTTGGTGTCTACCCCCTTTTTCTTAACCCTTTTCTGCGGTTGCAGCGCATTAAAGTGGGTTTTCTATAATCCCGCATTTGATTCTGTGGCTGCGGCACGCGCTGATGTCAACAGACATTCAACTGTCATTCGAGAGAGGCCTTTGTTAGCTGTGCCTCCGTGCGTGTGTGTGAGTTAAGAGTTCTTCAAGCGTTTCGTTTATGCCGCATGTTGCAAGCCGCAGTCGCAGTTTTGGGTTACATGATTACACAGTGCCTGCTACTTGTATTCCGCCCGCTGGCATGCAGCATGTGGCATGTGGCAATGCGATCGCCGCGTATATTTGTAATCGCTTTTATATTGAAATGGACGCACTGCCAACTGCCAACCGGCAACTGGCATATGCAAATGTACAGCTGTCAGTTATTGAATTACTTGATGAATGATTCAAATCGTGGCGTCTATTCTCAGCCACTTGCCGCACGATTGCCAATTGGCTGCGCTTTAATATTGGCGCAGTGTTTGACTTTTAGTGCCGATTCATTGCGGATTGTGGAAATGATTTGCCCTGAACAAAACTTTCATTTTGCGCTAAAAGAAGTTATTATTCAGCAGCCGCAGCCGCAGCCGCAGCAGGGGCAGCATCATAATCGTTTTCAATCAAGGCGTTCATCTTGCAACACTTTCATTTCAAATTCCTTGATACAATATAATACATATATATATATATATAGTATATGTGTATATATTTTTATCGCCGCGCAACTTTCTAAAAACAAATCTGGCCAAAAAGGTGCAAATTAGCAGCGCACGACTTTGTCCAGCAGGCAACAGAAATGATTGCCCCAGGCCTAACCATACAACTTATGTGCATATAGAAAATCAATCGGTAGAACTCCACTCATAAAGCTTGCAACGGTTGCTGCTGCTCGCTTTGCATATTGTGCCAAAAAGTTGGTAACCCAAAAAAATATTTGCTATGTAGGACGTGGCAGCGGCGGCAACAACTGAACCCGTTTGGCCAGCTACCCGGCTGCCATCTCCGGGCTAAGCCGCGCTAACTAAGATTCACAAGCCCGGGAAGCACACAAAAATTATCAAACAGCAACTGCAACTGCAACGACGTTGAAATTTTGTTGCATGAATGGCTGTGAAGCAGCTGAGAGCTTGGCGAGGCAACGTTTTAAACTCGTGTAGGATGTTTGTAGGCTATTGGAAAGATCAAGAGTTTTTGTGTGTGTGTGTGTGTGTGTGTGTGTGTGTATCTGTGAGAACTTTTCCAGTTTGTTGCTGCCTGTGGCTGTGGCTGCAGCTTGTTGCACCGCCTCTTGCGCTGCCGTTGTTCGGCATAAATTGTGGGTTTTTAGGTGTCTCGCACAGTTGCAGTTAAATAGTAGATACATACACTTGCACAAAAAATGCAATTTTAAATTATAATAATAATAATACAAGAATTTTTATATCTTAAAAAAGCATAAAATTTTCTGTACTGTACTAAAGGTTTAAAAAAATGAGTTTTTTATATAGGTACTTCAGTCTCAGGTTAAGCAGTTGTATACATGATCAGTTTTCAACATTTTTGTTACCTAATTTTACTCTGTATTTTCTCTGAGTGTATGCGGAGAGCTCTCATAGATACGAGCGATACGCGAGATACGTTGCACATTTCACAGCAGCTGCCTACAGCTTGCAGCCAAACTGGAAAGTGTTGGCTTTTGCACTCGTGCACACACACACACACACACACACACACACACACACACACACACACACACACTCACCATATCATACCCATTTCTATTAGTTATAGCTGCTCTCAATGCGAACCCTTGCCTCAATTTGTAGCAGAGTTGGTAAATTAGGCCTCAAAGTATGTATTTCCGAGCTTTAATGGCCACACACAGCCCTTTGCCTCATTCATGAGTAAAAAAAAAAAACACGATGCGCAGCCAATTTTGACATGCGAGTTTAAGGCGCAGGGTAGCCAAATCCGACGCCAACGCCAATGCCATCAACTTGGCCATAATGCGCGTAATGACAGGCTTGCGTGTGCTGCAGCCTGTCTTTGTGTTGGTGCGGCAATTGACCGGGCCTGTGCCTCTCTGTAATGCTCTGTAAACCGTGTCTGGGCAGCGCACAAAAATGTTCATTCATAAAATGCCGACAAGTCCGAGTTTACGTCAACATAACGAGCGATGCCCACGCACCGATTTGTGAGCCAAAGACGCTTATCAAGTTGTTGTTGAGTTGTTGTTGTTGTTGTTGTCACCAAAGCAACTTGTACACAATTTTAATACTTTTTTTCTTGGGTATCGCAAAAATTGCTTGTGGGCCGCTATTTGTGCCACGCTTTGTCAATCACACGGAAATCAAGTGATTTTTGTTTTGTTTTTAATGATTTTTCAGCTTAATATGCCGTTGTTTATATTTTGGGTATATTATTTAGCATATTGCCTTGGGCTTTCAATCTGTGCGCTTGCCTTGTGCCACTCATACATATATTTTATGTGCATATATTATGCCATTTGCATAGCCCACGCATTTCCCATAGCTGGGCATTTATTTTGGGCCGCAAGAATCTCAAGAATTCGATATAATATATTTATGAACCCGGCTTAAATGTGTTGCAAATGAGGATTCGTTTATGTCGCTTGTGTGGGAATGGGTGCTCTTTATTTTTATGAAAATATTTAGGGTATTCTCTGTGGTTGCTTAATGGCCAGCTTTCTTTTGACAATCAACAAAAGAATATGTTGAATTTGAACAGCCAAAGCATTGATGGTTGCAGAGTTGGCAATTTGTTTTGCTCTTGCGTCACCTAAAGAATCGATTTAACAATATGTCATTTGTTAATTCTCGAGCAATCATATTGTCACTCGACCATTAACATACAATCGCTTGGGGTAGGTCAAGTGATCAATCGGCCACATGGCTGAGAGCCCCAAATGCGCAACATGCCAAATATGGCGCATCAGACAGTCTGTCGGGGCCGTTGACTGACAGCGACAACAACCGCAACAACAGCGGATCCCTTGTCAGGCCCCAAAGTGCTGTCTGTCCCAGTGCCAAAGATCTACCGCCGCCAACTTCTTCGCATTGTATCCAACTTCTTTGTCGTTGTCGTCGTCGTGTTATGAATTATAAACCTTTGACGTCGTAAGTTGACGTCTACCGGCTTTATTATCGTTGCGATGCCACTTCGGTGCCCATTACGTAGAGGCCGCGGCAAAGGCAAAGCAAATAAA
Organism: Drosophila sordidula; assembly: GCA_035047465.1. Classification (NCBI taxonomy): domain Eukaryota; kingdom Metazoa; phylum Arthropoda; class Insecta; order Diptera; family Drosophilidae; genus Drosophila; species Drosophila sordidula. The sequence continues at coordinate 4,742,175 of JAWNPQ010000131.1, forward strand.
AGTTGCTGTGCCCTGTCAATAAAGGTGTAGCGGGTATATATATTTGAGTTTTCAGGTGAAGCTGATTTTAGGTTTAATTTTTTGATCTAGCCTTAAAGTAAAGTAGACTCAAAAATAAAAACATTTTGTGGTTTAGTTCAGGGTTCGAACCTTGCCCTATTTTTTTTGTAGGTTTTTGAACTGTGTTTTCATATTTTGATATTGATATTGTATAAATTGATATTATATAACTAAAAATGGTTCAAAGTTTAGTTTATTAAAAAACCAAGTTGGAGCTGGAGACTCGGTTTGCTATCAAGCAAAAAAAAGTTTTCTATAATTCAAGTAGAGTATCTCGTAGTCGACTTCTGGTTGTTTTGCGTATTCTGTGGTTACAGTATTTAATTTTTTTTTATTTTGTTTTTTTATAGCTTGTCTTCTGCAGAGATAAAAAGAGAAAGGGAGACAGAGAGAGAGAGAGGGAGGGAACGAGAAAAATATATATGTAAATGCTTTTGCAGAAATAACCGAAATCGATTTCCGTTCATTTTCGTTGCACCTCTTTCATGCAGCTCAATGCACTCGGCGTCTGACTGCGTCACCTTTTTATGCAACGCGGCCGCCCCTGCCCCACTGCCCCATGCCCCCCACCCTGCCCCTTGCCCGCTGTGCGCGCTTTTGTTTGTATTTTGGCTATAGCTTTTTTTTTTAAAGTGGATTTTGTCGATTGGCATTTGCACGAGCCTTTTTGTTGTGCTTTATTTTTGCGCTCGACTGCGAAACCGAAATCGAAAGCGAATTCAAATTGCATTTCTGCGCTTTTTGGCCGCCTTTGTATGGAGCCGGGCCAAAAAGGGCCCGTCGAGACAATCGAATCGAAGCGGTTCTGCAACACTTGACTGCCCATTAAATTGAGGCATTGACACGGTCCGTGTTCATCATTCATTTCACTGCTCGATTTCAATGTCAATTTGCTTGTGTAATTGAAACTGGCCGGCAGCGGGAGCTAAAAACAAGAGCAATAAAAAGTCCGTAACGACTTTTTAGTTGGTTGTGCGTAATATGCGTGTGTTGTTGTTGTGGTGTGGCTTTCATGGCCCGAAACCCGTTTTCACTTTTTATTGACCATTTGGCGCTTCTTTACTTACGTTTATTCTCGCATTATGTATAAATCTTTGGCTTCTTTTTATGGTGTGTGCACAATTTGCAGCCGTTAGTCTTTTATGGCCTGACAATGAAACTAGTAAAAAAACGAAGCACAACAGCAACAACAAAAACTCCTGCTGTGCCATGTGGCTTTGACCATATTTCGCATTGGCAACATTTTGCTATATTTGTGAGAATCAAGCCACGGGCAGCTGATCGATCAGCTATTTAACTGCTTAGCTGGCCAATCGCTGGTCGTTGGCCCAAAGCTTCTGCTCTGTCACTTTCGTTCCGCCTGCCTGTTGATTGCAGCTGGCAAAAGGAGTGGGGTGGGGGGGAAGGTAAACTCTATTAACCACACCACAGGCAGCCTGCACAGCAGCCCTTCGACCAAATGGCTTCATTTGGGCTCATGGTCAAGGTTGTGACGGGGGGCCAATAGTAGATAGAAAAGCTGCTAATTGTTGTCACCTTATAAATTAAGTAAATGCGAGTCAGACAATAAAGAAAAGCCTTGAGTAAATGTTCTTCGACTAAAAATAATAATCCAGCTCTGAGATATTACAGAAATTTCCTTGAATTGGTATTAAAGATTAAATAGAATTCAAAAGAAGTGTTTTTCTCATAAAATAAATGCAATTACATTAATTGATTGTGCAGTGAATAATATGGTACACAGCTGTAATTTTTTTTATTTATCACACTTCAAAGATAAAGGATTTCATATGTTTTTATTTACCTACATATATAATAGCTACCAACCAGCTTTGATAGCGTTATCAATATTTTTACTTTGCTTGCTGCATGCAGTGTTTATTCAATAAACATTATGATTTTTAGCGTGAAATGCAGTCAGTTGCGTTAATCAGTTTCATTGAGTTAATTTGTTGTGCACACACATTTGTTATTTAAAGCCCATCATCAGCTTTAATCAAATGCACAGACAACAAAAGTCGCAACTCAATGGGATTTAACACAACATGAACTTTAGCCAAGCGCTCGTAAAACAGCAGCAAAAAAAAAAAAAAAAAATAAATAAAAAACAAGCAACATTTTTCATGTCAATAACTTTTAATGTATATTTCCCTGAGCTGCCCAAAACTTTTGACAAGCCGAAATTCGTGTGCTGAAAATGTTCAGCAAATTGGGAGCAGCAGCTAAACATGCCACAAAGTATGCAAAGCTTTGTTGACAGGCAACAAGCCGGGATAATAACGGCAAAAGCGACCTCTTTAAGCTTTGCCTTTCATCTTCTAAATTAAGTATGGGATGTCATTTTTGTTGACCCAACTGAAACTTTATCAAAGCGACAATTGATGATAAGATAAACTGTAATTCAGAAACTGTAAATTAGTTGACATATTATACTGGCCAACAAATTTAAGCCTTTAAAACGTATTCTATTGATTGTATTATTCCGAATCAATGCGCCTTATTGTAGCCATTGACCTTTTTTAGTTTGTCCCTTTTTTCTCTCTCTCTTTTTATACCCTTGCAGTGAGCATGACGGCTATGTTAGAAAATGTGTATCGATTATTATCGATTAATATCAAAAGCCATATTAAAGTTATACAAATAAAATGTCCATATATTATAAGTTGGATTCTTTCAGATTAAAGAACTCAAAACTAAATTAAAGTAATATATTCCAGATGTCCTTAAATATTTGAAAGTGTAATTAATATTCGACAGCTGGAAGGGTTTTGTTTTGGCTTTAGTTTTTTTTATTTATCTGGTAACCCTTTTTATTTACGATTTACCCACACGTACGCACAATTTGTCGTACGTGAGCCTGTTTGTGTATTTTGGCTTTCATTTAAACTCGATTTTTGGAAAGCACAATAAAAAAGTCGTTTGCCTTTGATCGCATGTTTGCTGAGGTTCCATTGATTTGTATACCCTGTGGCCAAAGAACGCCAAAATCGAATTTGATTGCATATTTTGTAAACTATATTGTTCCCTTTTCTATTTTGCAGAACACATCGCCGCTGTGGGAGGACTTTGTGGCCAAGGCGAGTAAACTGCACACATGCCTGCGGTAAGTTGAAAATTGAATTGAAATTTGTTTCTCGCGGCGGATTAGCGAATTCCCTGAATAAATTTCCACATTCGTTGCGTTTGCAGCAATTGCGAAACTTTGCAGTCGAAAGAAATACAAACAAATAAAAAATCAAATGCATAAACAAAAGCCAAATTATTTGAAAGTACTCTAAACCGTTTTATTTTTTTTTATTGTTATGCCTGGCATTTCCCTCAACAGTCTACGATTATTTTTGCTTCTTTATTTTTTTTTTTTGGCTATTTGCCTGGTCTCGACCACCGACGCGACTTTGTCTTCATTTCGCGTTTTGTTTATAGTTTTGTTTTGGTTGTGTGTGTGTGTGTGTGTGTTGTTTTTTTTAACGCTCAGACTTGGCCCCAATTTGTGACGCCAGCGGCTGTGTCTGGCATATATGCAATACAGTATATACACCTAAGTAGTTTATGTATATAGCATACAACTTGCATTAATCATGGGCTGAAATCATGCTAAAAAGTCTGTTGTCTTTGGCAGCGGAAAAGAAATTCTGCGCCAAGTGTTTGCCCAATGCGCTTGACACACATACGCACCGTTGCCAGCGCCACTCACAAAAGACAGTTCGCGCTCCCAGACCGGCTCCCAGGCGAGACGAGACGAGACCAGATCAGACCAGCCCAGCCCAGCCCAGCATCTTCATCTTCATCAGCTGCTTGGGTGCAGTAGCTCTTTGGACTTTCCTGTCCGTCTGTCCGTCCGTCTGTCTGCCTCTGCCATTCTCAATTGAAATGTCGCCCACGGCCAATAAAGTTTGTTGCAAAGTTTATTAGATTTGTAGCCGCCGCACTATAATCAATGGCATCTTTTCTGCCATTACTTTGTCCGTTTCTCGCTATTTAATACCCTGTACACATTGAACGCGGGTACAAAAAGGGGCATATTGCAGTTGAGCTTGTGTATCGAAATGATGAAGGCAGTTTTGACTCTAAAGGGGATATATCAAATAAAATTTGGCATAGAAGTTTTCTAACATTTATTCGAACATTTAAAGAGGTTTACTTTCATTTTTTGGTAAATAAATTCAAATAACAAATAAAGAAAATATTTAAAAAACGATATCCGATAGTAATAAACTTTTTTGATTGCATAAATATGTTTACGGGGTATCTGCCAGTCGTTCAGCTTCAACTAAAGCTAACTTACTTGTAGCATGTATATAATCTGTGCATTTATTTGCTTTTCTTCCATGTTTTTAGCGCTGCTATTCAGGCAATTGCCGCCTATTTGGATGCCTTCCAAAAGATCGCCGATGCGGCCACCAATTCCAGAGGTAAGTTCAAAAGTCGCAAGCAAAAACTAAAAACCTGACCGCCCCGCGTAATTGTCCACGATTCGTTTGCCAACCGCCCCGAGCCCTTCGCTCTGGCCAACTCTATGTACTTTGGGTACATTGGGTACATCCATCTATTATTCATTGCTGAGAGTGGACGGTGACGGCGACGGCGACGTCGGTCATCGATCTGATTTCACGCCTGTTCTGCTCTTTTCTGTTCTGTCGGGGTCTGTTTGGGTCCGTCGGTGCTCACGCATTTCAGTTTTGCTATTTATATTTATTTATTGGCTGCCTCACGCTCAGCTCTGATTATGCAATGTTGCTCACCTGGGCGGGCACAACAACAACAGCAGTCGGGAACGGGAAGCGACAGCACCAATGATTTGCCACTTGGATTTGCTTCTCTTTTCCATCTTCTTCTGTAACGCTCTGTCTTGACTGTGGGCAGTTATAGCAATAGAACAGACAACTCGCACAGAGATCAAAGACCACAGCACAGACAACATGTATTTGTACGGCATTCGAGTAGTTGAAGTTGACATTTCGTCGGTTACAGTTAGTCTGGGGTAATTGCCAGCATTAAAGAGATGTTTAGAATGTGCTTTAAATCGGTTTTCGGGTAGCTGTTTATAGCAGATTTAACAGATTTAAAAGTTACTTATATAGAGTTGAGAATATTGAGATTAAAACGTTTCTAATAATGTTCTCTGAGAGTGGCGTTAAATTCTAATAAATTCTTAATCAGCATTATATTTTAAATTGTTGTTGTTAAATTGTTAAAAACGCAACAAAAAAAATATATTCAATAAATAATTAAGAATCTCTCTGTGATTAATATTGCGATTGTGGCACAATAATTTATTGATTTCATATTTTCCTTTCATTCGAACCTTTTTGTTGTATCTTAACGATAATTCAATACTGCATTCATTCCATTTGCTTTTGATCCGATTGTTTATTTTAATGAACGTCAACGTGAATTGTATCGTTATTCATATTCGTTCACATTCACATTCAATATACATTCATAATTATATAAAATATGCATATTTTTGCTCGCAATTCCCCATGCGATTCATTATTTATCTATTATCTTTGGGGCTGTTTGTCTGCTGTTCTCCCTGTTTGCATTTTCCTGCTCCCGTTGGGTGTCTCATTTGCATTTATTGATCCAGTGGCAAGTCTGGGCCTGCACTTTGCCTGCACGTGAATCCCCATATGCCCGCCTCCAGCCCAGCTATAAAAAGTCGGCTCTGTTTTAAGCCACCCTTTTGGCGTCGACGAAAAAAAAAAAAACAACAGAGAACTGTACTTTGCACTTACTAAATGGTTTCATTAGTTTCAGTGGTTACTTAGTAAGTAGTCGATGCGTCTGTGCTCGGTCAAGCAGCGACAGGACAAGTGTCAATTGTCCTTTGCGCACTTAATGGGCCCCAGAAAGGCCCAGCTCGACGAGGGTGAAACTCAATAATTTGCACATGCTTTTGCTTCCAGTGGGTGGTTGAATGGATCGCTGCACGGGTGGGTGGGTCAGGCAGCACATTTTGGTATCATTTTAATACACTGCCAAGGGGTATTATGATTTTGCTGGAGAAGAAGACAGCTGGGAAACTTTAATGTACATAAATGTAACGTATTTAAATGTGCTACTCTCTACTATCTACTATAACTATCTACAAAAAACTTGGCATACAAAATATTTTTATACCACTGAACACCTAACCTAATATGTCTCTAGGGTATTTCATATTTGGCATTCCAAAGATAACAGTCTTTTTTTTTTGTATTCAATTAACTTGGATTTGGGGGCGTCCATAAAGTGCTTTATGTGGGGATTTGCTTTAGTATCACATTATGGAGTACTTGGTTTTGGGCTAATAGGAAAGCAAGCAGAAATCAATAGGATAATGGCGCGTTCCTAGTGCAAGCACGAAAGACATCTTTGGCTGCGATAATTAGATTTGGCACAGCTTGAGGAAAAGAAGGAGGAGCGTGCTTAGATTATTGGCCATGTGCTCGTGTCAGTTGGCTGATAGGCAGCTGCCCAAAGCGTAGCAGTAGCTGGCATAATGGGCACACACGAGACCGGTTGTTGACCGACTTCCCAGCCGAATACCGTGTGGCATGCAACGCTCAGACGCAGAGACAGACAGACAGACAGCTTGGCGTGCAGTGGGTAATGGGATTGGGATTGGGAATGGGAATATGTATTGCAGTGCATTGCCTGGCAACCACAATAACAATAATATTTGCATTAACAACGAGCAACATTTCCGTGCAGCAGCAGCAGCAGCGTCTAATTGATTGTGTTTTATACGCTTGTTGCAGGTGCATCCAAGGAGATTGGCACCGCCTTGACGCGCGTCTGTCTGCGCCACAAGGCGGTGGAGACGCGCCTGAAGACGTTCACGAGCGCGATCATGGATTGCCTGGTGCAGCCGCTGCAGGACAAGATCGAGGACTGGAAGCGCACGGTGGCCACCATCGACAAGGATCATGCCAAAGAGTACAAGCGCTGCCGCAGCGAGCTCAAGAAGCGCTCCAGCGACACGCTGCGCCTGCAGAAGAAGGCCCGCAAGGGCCAGACGGACAACAGCCTCCAGTCGCTGATGGACTCGCACATGCAGGAGGTCACCCAGCGGCGTGCCGAGCTCGAGGATGTCGAGAAGAAGTCGCTGCGCGCCGCCATGGTCGAGGAGCGGCTGCGCTTCTGCAGCTTTGTCCACATGCTGCAGCCGGTGGTGCACGAGGAGTGCGAGGTCATGTCCGAGCTGGGCCACCTGCAGGTGAGTGCACAGTTTTTCGGCCAAATTTGCCAGTTTTAATCACTCACTGATCACTTTTAGGAGGCCATGCAGTCCATTGCGCTGGTCACCAAGGAGCCGAGTGTGCTGCCCCAGGCCTCGGAGGAGCTCATACACGATGCCAAGGCCAGCATCAATCTGTATCCCGAGTCGCCCGGCGGCGGCTCCGGCTCCCAGGGCGGCGGCTGCTCCAATTCGCTCGGCTCGCGCAAGAGCTCCGTCTGCTCCATCAGCAGCATGAACAGCAGCGGCTCCAGCAACTCGCCGGGTCATCATCACTATCAGCGCTCGCTGTCGCAGGTTCGTGCGAAGCCCCCAACTACACTGTGCAACAAATTCTAGCTACAAGCAATTGGCCACTTTAATGCTCAAAATGTTAACGATTGTATATAATGATTTATTAGAGTGCTGCTGACGCTATAATTTCTATAATCCATTTATTATAAATTTGCATTTTTAATGTTCAGTTGCCTGATAATTGGCTATTTAGTTACCTACTTTTTGTACTCTTTGGAGTACAGCTTCTCAAATCATATTGTCCATTATTTATTTCCTAAATTCGCTAGCTAATTGTCAGTTATCTAATTTATCTCAAATGTCATTAAATTCTGTCACTAACTTAATTGTCTTTACCTAACTTGTGACTAATTGGTAACAATTATATTAAAAGCTATGCTTCTTAACAGCCAATTTAAATTATATTAAGTGCGCTCATATCTTTGATAGATCTTTGTAGAAAATCAAAGTAGAAGACTTGCACAATCCTATAAAGTATATATATGTTCATGATTATTATCCGCAGTCAAGGCTTTTCTGTGTAAAAATACAAACTATAGCTAATTAGCGCAAAATTCGCATCAACTAATATTGTGTCCAATTGTTTGGAGTGTATTTCGTTGTAATTTTAATTTAATTAATTATGTTTTCGTGGCATTTTCGTGTGCATTGCCTGTTGCCGCCATTTACTTTTGGGTTTTCATCACAACGTTCTTTTTGTCTTTTGTGTTTTCGTTTTTAGTTTGTAACGCCCGCAATTCGCTTGAAACCTGGTGAATCCAGTGATAGTGGCTTTTGCTCATCGCCAGCGCTAACAACACAGGTTTTCATTTTAATTTAATTTAATTTTATATTTCTGTGATTTCGTCCAAATGCAAATCTGCTTCAATTTTATTTTATTTGCCCGCTAACAATGCTTTTTGTTAATTCTTTCCAAAGGCCTCGAATGCGACAAATCAGACGCACGCCGTCTCCACTTGGCCGCCACATTCCCAGGACGTTGTGGACACGCTGCCGCCGACCGCCGATCGTCCGCACACGATTTCGACGACCTACGAGAAGGGACACCAGCGTCCGCCGCTAACCGTCTACACGTTCCAGAATCCCGAGACCATACACGAGTCGAGCAGCAGCGGCAGCCTCATACCGGCCGCTGCAACTGCGCCGGCGCCGGCGGCCAACGCCAGCAGCTCCGCCTCCAGCTGCTCGGGCCAGAATACGCCGGCGAGCACACAGAAATCTCCGGCCGCCACGCTCAGTCGTCCGCCCTTGCCAGTTGTAAGTATCGGCCGCAACATGCGTCCAGCTTTCCGTCTAGTGCTTAAGTTGTTTCTTGTTATCGTTTATCGTTAATCGTTTATCGTTTGCTGTGGCAACACCGACCAAACGAAACGCGTCGCTTTAGAAGCCGGCTCATGTGGTAAGTGGCAGCGTAGAGTCCCATTGCGCGCTCATCTGCATGCGCCCACCACCACCCCCCGCCCGCTCTCGACCGCTCTCGCTCATCAACAGCCACCGTTAGAGTCTCTTAGCCCGCGTCGCCATCGCCTCATCTCCAATTGCCTTTGCTTTCTGTTTACTTATCGATCTCTACTAATGCCCTTGTTCACCGCTTGCAGCGCTGCTCGTCGCTGGAGCGCCCTCTATCGGCGCAGAGCAATCATCGCCAGAACAGTGGACAGAACTTGCTGCAGCGACAGTGCCCCTCACCGATTCCGGCTCATATCACGAAAGGTAAGCCGATTTCCGGATGCTTCTCTTAATACCCTGACGGCAGCAGACATCTGTGAGTTGTGTATAGTGTATATATTCATGATCAGTATCGAATGCTGAGGCGATATCTCTCCGTTTGTCCGGTTTTTTGTAAACATATCAATACAATACATCACAATAGAAAGATCGGTCGAAAATATAGTTTGGCATAAACAAATTTTTTGCCTTTGAAGATGCGCTGGCCAAACTTGACAAGCGAGCGTCCCTTTATGGTCCTAACATGCTGACAAACTCTTATCAACAAGGGATCCAAGTAGGAACATATAGTTCCTAGTTGAAGAACGATCGATCAAAAGATTCTTTTTTGTAAGGAAAACTTGTTAGTTTTTCAAGATATCTTAACCCAACTTAGTATTTAGAAGTTTTACAATACTCCTCACATATGAGCGTAATCTTCTAATTATCAGTCCACTATTTTATATAGCTGCCATAGGAACTATCAGTCAAATCTCTTCTATTTTCTTAATTGAACTTGGCAACAGTTAAGTTAAATACACGCCCAACATATTTTTATTACCATCGTACTAGTCTACCATAGAAACAATCATTTGAAATAAGTTTTCACTATAAACAATAATAAAAATATTTTAAATGTCTGCAAGGGTATTCAAACTTCGGCACGCCGAAGCCGACTGTTTTAACCTGTTTTCACTTTCTGTTGTGTCCTCGTGTGCACGCCTTAATGCCTAATCCATCGAGTCTCTACTAATCGAAATCCATGTACTTGTTGCCGTGCTGCTCTCTCTCCCAACACCAACACCAACACCAATGCAACCACCAACACACGCGCATGCTTTGTCCAACGTTCATGTTAATGTCACACAGAGCTGTCCGCCGCACATCATGCACAGCAGCAGCAGCAGCAGCAGCAGCAATCGCAGCAGCAGCAACAAACCACGCCCACCTATGTTAACACCTCCGAGCTGGCGGCTATGAAACTAACCAACCAGCAGCAGCAACAGCAGCAACAGCAGCAGCAACAGCAGCAGCAGCAGCAGCAGCAGCAACAGCAAAAGACACCTTTGCTGCAGCAGCAGAGCAGCATCGATTCGATCTGTTCGCAGCACTCGAACGACTCCTCGACCAGCTCGCTGCAGCAGCAGCTGCTGCAGCATCAGCAGCAGCAGCAGCATCTACAGCAATCGCACATCAATCATCAGCAATCAGCACACGGCGGTGGCCTCGGCACACGCTCCCATTCCATATCCTCGTCGGTGTCCTCGAACACGGCCTCCTCGTTGCACTCGCATCCATCCATTGACTCCGCTGTTGCTGCCTCGCTGCCGGGCGGAGGTGCTGCAAATACGAGCACCACAACGCCATCTAGCGGCTGTTCGACGCCCCAGAACCACTATTCACCACTGTTAACCAACTCACCCACGTCCACTGCCGCAGGTACACCCAGCGGCGGCAGCATCGCCAGCGGCCTCGGCTTCGTCTACCAGGTCAGTTCGCCGACGCCGCCCGTCTCCGCCTCCGTTTCCGGCTCCGGCAGCGAGGTGCTCAAGATCACCGAGCCGGCCCCAGCGCTGGATGCCGGCGAGCCAGCCGATGCCGACGAGCGTTCGCGTGCCTCCGTGCTGCAGAAGGCCTCCATGTTCGAGAAGCAGGCAGCGGCCGCCGCGGCGCCCGTGGCGCCCCCGGCCGTCGCCGTCGCCGTCGGCAGCGTTGCACGTCGCTCCGAGGAGCTGCGCGCCGTGGAGCAGCAGGAAATGGGTAAGTAGCAGCAGCAGCAGCAGCAGCTCCTCACACGGCGCTCCGTTCACAGCAGCCCAACTCCGCGCACAGTTTTGAGAATGCCCCGAAACGCTCTCGCCGAGCGATCCCCGCCCTTTGTTTGATTCCCGCTTCTTTTGCTCCCGCTCCGTCCACCCCCCTCCGCCACGCCTTTTGTTTATACATGAACTTCGTCAATTACCACAATTTTTAACCCGTTTTTCTGTTTTTCGTTTTTTTTTTTATCCCACACAATTTTCTCTCTCTCGTTTTTTTTGTTTCTGCTGTGTATCCCGCACACACGCACAACCAAAAAATATAAAAAAATCTCGCGTTAATTTTCACTTGTACAAAATTTGCACCACACAACAACAACAACAACCACAACAACAACGACTCCCAACAAAAACAACTCAAATTGAATAATTAGACCAATCTTTCGAAGACTCGATTCAAGCATTAAATAATTTAATTGGCGAATTAGACTCCTTTCAACGTGAGATCGATGAGGGCAAGGGCAAGCAGCACAGCAACAACAACAATGGCAACAGCAACATTAACGGCAACAACAGCAACAACAACGGCAACAACAACAGCGGCTCCAGCAGCAGCAGCGCCGAGAACAACAACAGCAACGATCTCCTGATGCCCAGCAGCAGCAGCAACATCGACTGCTGCGCCATCAGCAACCAAACGAACTCCAGCGGCTGCGGCACCGACATCTCCGACACCACCTCCGAGGAGCTGGGCGGCGAGCTGGCAGCGGAGCGGCGCCACCAGCAGCTGGGCGCCAGCGATTCGGAGCTGAGTCGCTGCTACGTGAGCGAGACCAGCTCGCTGACCGGCGGCATCCTCGCCGGCGGCTACGAGAATCCCACCTTTGCGCACTTTGCCAGCCGCGAGGATCCCTACGACGGCCGTTCCCTGTACGCGTCCGCCTCCGGCGTTGCCGTCGCCGCCGCCGCCGCCGACAGCATCTCGCTGACGGCCTCGGAAAATCAGCGGCATGTCTATGTGGACGCGGGCAGCGATGGCGGCAGCGCCGTGGTCGTCATCTACGACCATCAGATACCGAATACGCCGGACATTGAGTTCGTCAAGCAGAACTCGGAGATTGTGCTGTTGCGCACCAAAGATCCGCAGCAGCTGCAGCTGCACGAGATGCGCGAACTGCAGCAGCTGCCGGACAATCTGGCCGGCTCACCCGAATCCCCCGACGGCGCCTCGACGACGCGGCCGCAGCTGGCGCCAACGGCGACCGTGGCGCCCGCCAAGCAGCGTCTCTCTTCGTTCCGCGCGTCCAGCGAGCAGCAGCTGCAGCTGCTCGGACGGGCCAGTCCGCACAGAGGTACGGAAAAGCTTAGGGTTAGTCAAGAGCAGCAGCAGCAGCAGCAGCAGCAACAGCAGCAACAGTTAGCGAGTGATAGCGGCAACATTGTTGCTGGTGCGGCACGGCGCAAGCTGCCGCCCAAGCCGGTTAGCCTGAGCGTATTCAATGGCCCCGCCTCCGAGGCGGGCAGCAGCAGCAGCAGCAAGCCAGTGATACCTAGAAAGTTTGACTTTAAGGCTGACTTAGATGCCAAAATACGCAAGCAGAAACTAAAAGTGCAGCAGCAATTGCAGCAGCAGCAGCAGCAGCAGCAACAACAGCAGCAGCAGCAACAACCACACTCACCACAGTCGCCCCAAACAACAACAACAACAACCACAACAAGCAACACAACAACAGCAAACTGTAATGTCACTAATAAACCTGCCGTTATTGCATCCGCATCCAACAATCCAAATCATAGAATGCCCGCAACAACATCTAATCATGCGCCATACAAAACGCCCACAACAACAACATCTGCATTATTATCGGCATCACCCGGGGCCAAGTTGTCATTGCCATTCGCATCATCATCATCATCATCAATCGCCTCATCATCACCATCAGCAACAACAACAACAACAACGCCTGCGCCCGCATCGCTGCCACCGCCCAATGTGCCCGCCAAACCAACGCCACCAACACCACCACCACCCAATTCATATCTGTGCTCCACTGCCAATGCCAATGCCAATCCCCAAGCCACCGCCAAGCCATGCATAACGCCCAGGCCGGCATCGTTGTCGGGTTCGTTTCGTTTTTTCTTTTTCGTTTAATTTTTTTGAAGTTCTCTCTTAAGTTTGTCTTAATAACCATGAACTTGATTTCTTTGCCTCGGCATTTCTCACATCAACAGCAACATTTCATATGGCTTTGGTTTTTGTTCACCTGTGTTTTGTACTTATTGTTCATTTTTGTTGTCTTAACCTGGCTTTGGATCTCGTTTACTTTGAGGTTGTAATCCCCACTCTAAAATCATAATCACCCACAGCACCAACCATTCAAATACTTTAACATATATATCAGGGCTGCAAGTGTTCGAAACTGCTCGAATATTGTAATACAAAAAATTATTTTTTTTTTTTTTTTTTTTTTGAAAAGTCGAATCGGTCAGAAAAAAATGTATATATCTAGATTCAAAAAATATTTACACATTATCTGAGGCGGGTATACACGAGCATATATTCCAAATTTCAAGTCTCTAGCTTCAATACTCACGCAAAAAATTGCATTCATACGAACAGACGGACATTGCAAAACACCAATATACTTTTTACATAAAACATCTTAATTTCAATTTAATCATGGTTGTGGAAATTTAGGATCGTGCTTGCAGCCAGGATATATGTATATAAAGCCCATAAACACAAACAAATGCACGTAACTGCGACTAATTGCAACACTGCTTCACACTAATCCATATATATATCGAAACTATCGTAACTATCGCCAGAGTTTTGTGCCTGTTCTCACACACCTCTTCGGGATTAGTCCACTTGGGTTTAGAATATGGTTTAGTAACTGAAACTGGGAAATCTGTGTCTAACGCTCCACTCAATGTTGTGACAGCTAATAAATAAGTGATGTGCATTTAGATTAGAGGCACATCATCAAAGTCGTCTTCTAACTGGTATCGTAAACTATGTGGTGTATTACGTGATTTGACTGTACATAACTGTGATTAACTACGAATTATGCTATATTTCATGCAATGCTAATGTTTCTAAATGCCGGCACATTTCACAGGAGGAGCGGGATCGGGCGCAGGAGCAGGCGCCGGAGGAGCTGGAGGCACACGCATCGCACGTCGTTCTTCCATTAATCAGGCCAAGCCGCCGCCGCCGGTGCGACGCAGCTCATCGGTGACACCCAGTCCCAATAATGGGGTAAGTTCCGGATCCGGCTAGTCATTAATCAGCTAAGTTAGCCTTTAAGCCAGGGAGAGAGAGAGAGAGAGAGAGAGACAGAGATCCGTTTTCCTTTAACGCTTGAGTTGATTTTCGTTACTCACTTATGATTTAATTATGCGTCACAATGCAGCTGCAACAACTGCAACCGCACGGCAACAACAGCAGCCAAGCGCTGAGCAGCTCCAGCGAGCACTTGCCGCCGCCGCCGGCATTTATGCTGGAGGCCAGCGCCTACTGCTCCACGTCGCCCACGCCGCCGGCGTCGATGCCCAGCTCCGCGCTCAAGGTGTCGGAGACGGTGCGCGCCCTGGCTGCCATGCGGCACCAGCCTGCTTCGCCCGTTGCGCTGCGGCGCATGCAACAGCAGCAACAACAACAACAGCAACAACATCCCTTACAGCAGGTGTGTGCCCTACTCTTGGCTTGGTCTTCGATTGTAGCTATGCTCTTCTGTTTTTACTATGATTTCTTTTCGTTTTCATTTTCATTTCTCTTTCGACTTTGCCTTATCACACACACACACACACACACACACCACACATACTTGCCATGAACTTGCCACACAGCCCGCGCACAAGCCCAGTCCCAGCATTGAAGCTGATTATGAAGCTTACTATAATACCTATATGGAGCTGCATGCGTACGCTCAAGCCACAACATCAAGCCAACCACAGCACCAGCAGCAGCAACGCTTTCTGCAACAGCAGCAACATCATCACCTTCATCATCCTCAACATCAACATCAACATCAACAGCAGCTGCCGCCCACGCCGCCTCCTTATCAGGCGCCACCGCAGCTGGATGCCGTAAGTGCCACCCACTAACCACCAATCGCAGCAATCAACAGAGGAGTCTGCTCAACTTGCGCCCACTAATTACTCTAATCTGGCTTAGTTTAGTTCTAATTAATCCAATAACTAGCTTAGTTTAGCAAGCATAACTAGACATAGATCATGCATCTGGCTTATTCTTATTCAATTATTTGCCTTTTTTCTTTTCACACACACGCACACACACACACATCCACACACACAGTCGTACCGCACTTCATCGCCCAGCGCTGGCGCCGGCGGCATCTACGCCCAGCCGAAGCTCGTGAGCAACATGTCCAGCTTCCGCACCAGCAGCCCCAGTCCGAACGGACATGCGCACCCGCTGCCGCCGACACAGCCCAAGGCGAATCCGAATCTGATTGCACAGCTGAATGCACGACTCAACAGCAAGCAGCAGCAGCAGCAACACCAACAGCAGCAACATGTTGCCGAGGGCATCTACGGCAATGCTGGCGGCGAGTCCATCTACATGCGCAGCGGTTTGTCCATGGCACAGCAGCAGCAGCAACAGCAGCAACACTACGACGGTAAATTTGAACATAAGCTTGCACAGCAGCAACATAGAATTTATGCTAGTTTCGGCACTTCATCAACACCATCATCATCATCATCATTAGCAGCAGCAGCAGCAGCAGCAGCGTCTGCGTCAGCAACAGTTGCAGCTGTTTTGACACCATCCACATCTACCAATTCATTCAATGCTTTGCCACACTTTCCGCTATCTTCATCCACATCATCGTTGCTCTCTAAAGTCACTTCATTTTCAAACACATCAACAACAACAGCAGCAGCAACATCGCATTATCAGCCACCGCAAGCGCCAGCAGCGATCAGCAGCAGCAGCAAAGATTTTGGCAATTATACAAATTCGTTTACCAAAAATTCAGCAGCTGCGCAAACAGCAAACATGCGACAACAGCAACAGCTGCAGCAGCAGCAGCAGCAGCAACATCAACAGCAGCAACATTATACTTGCCCACCGCCGCTTGAAGATCCCCCGCCGCCGCCCATTTATTCGGCCACCATGCCCAAGAAGATGCCACGCCCCAGTGCTGCACATGGCAACAGCAACAGCAGCAACAACAGCAGCAACATGTCCACGCTGCCCAAAAACATATTGCAACAGCAACGTTTACAGCAGCAACAGCAACAGCAACAATATCAACAGCCCACAGGCATTGGCGTTGGCAACGGTCACGCTAATCAGCGTCCAGCAATGCCGCTGCCCCAGCAGCAGCAGCAACTGCAGCAGCAGCAGCAACGGCAGCCGCCCATACCATCGCGTCATTCCAGCGTGCAGCAAAAGATATTCGTTTCCACGAATCCATTCATACAGACGACGGCCGTCAAGTTTCATTCGCCATCCTCGCTGCACTCGACGCCCGCTGCCTCGCCCACCTGCGGCTCGCCCGCGTCTGCCAGCCTGGCCAGCATCTACGGCACAGCAGCGCGTGGCGGCGCACAGCAATACCATCAGCAGCAGCAGCAGCAGCAGCAGCAACAGCTGCAACAACAACAACAACAGCAATATCAACAGCAACAGCAGCAGCAGCAACAGCATTATTATCGCGATGTTGCTGGCGGCAACAGCAATGGCGGCGCTGTTTACTATGCCAGCAACAGCCACAACAACGCCCACGGGCACGCCCACGCCAACGCCCACGCCCATGCCCACGCCCATGTCCAGGCACATCATCCAAGTGAGCGCGCGTTTGATTTGACTTGATTTGATTGCAGCGCAGTTTATTTGTTATTTTTGCTGATTTCTTTTATTTTTTTTTTAATCTGTTCTTTTTTTCATTTTCTTATTGACATTGGAAAATTGAATTTGGAATTCGTTGCGTTTGCGTCGTTCGCACAAATTGCATGTTGCCTTTGTTGTGTTTGTTTTGTTTGAAATTTGATTTGATTTTTGAAGTTAAATATATATAATTATTGACAATATATCATGTACCGGCGAGCGTTGACTTCTAATATCTGACAAGCGTGGAAAAAGGACAGCAGAAATGCAGTTGTAATAATAAAATATGAACAATATCACATTTCATTTCATCTCTTTCGACTTTCCGATTTTCACCTCAACTTTATATCTCAGTGCACTCAATTTCTTGATAAGAACATATAACTTGTTTAAACATTTGTCATATTTATTACCTTTGTAGCGGACATTATCATTTTGTCAGTAAATGTGCTTAAAGATTAATATCTTATTGATTGATTGGTTATTGATTGATTATTATCAAGAGGCGAGGCCATTTTAAATCTACTATATAATATAGAAAACATCGAATTACAACTTTTTGCTTAACAACTTTTTTGTTTTTTAAAATATCTTTATCAAACTTACCAACAACAAGCTTTATTATGCTTTTAACATGCAAGCAAAATCAACAATCAGTTGAAAATTAATTTACACGTCTGCAAGGGTATTTAAACTTCGGCAAACCGAAGAGAACTGACCCTTATTTATAAGAGCATATTTCTATCACTTATATTTTCTGATTACACTTGTTAATAATTTGCATTGTTTTTGATTTAATGTAAAATAAATACGCTCAGCTCTCATTTGTCGCCACGTTGTTGCACCCAGTTTTTTAAACGTCTGTCGAACATTTTTTGCTTCTCTTTTTTATGTGCGCGCTTTTGTGCACCACACACCATCGCCACCATCATCATCCGTTGCTTA
The DNA here is from genome assembly GCA_035047465.1 of Drosophila sordidula. Classification (NCBI taxonomy): domain Eukaryota; kingdom Metazoa; phylum Arthropoda; class Insecta; order Diptera; family Drosophilidae; genus Drosophila; species Drosophila sordidula. The sequence goes on from JAWNPQ010000131.1 coordinate 4,760,020, forward strand.
GACTACGCCACGAGCACCAATATCGAAAAGACTGGCAGCATTCGTGCCAAGACCAAGGCTGAATTTCTCGAGAATCTCAATGCAAAGCTGGCCAAGCAGGGCATGTCCGGACGTGCATTTGCAGTGCGAAATCTGATTAACAGCAAGGCCCTGGTAAGTAGGATCACAGCGCATTTCAATCCAATCAACAACACCCCACACACACACACACACGCACACACATACACCCATATCCCCACTCTTATGCTCTATACTGTATACTGTATGATGTGGCTGTGCCCTTTAGATGTATCAAAGTCCACAAAATCTGGCACGGCCCAGTGCACAATATCGTAGACCACCCACCTATCCCAACACCAACAGCAACACCTACAGCAACACCAACAGCACTTGTGATGAGCAGTGTTAAGGTATTTCCATAGTTTGTTCCGTTTTTGCGTTCTGTTTTCGTTCTTATCTAATCCCCCGAATTGCTGAGCATTAACTACATATAGTAGGCATTCTATATGTCCAAGCTTTATAGTTATAGTTGGAACCGTATTCGTTTTAAAAAAAAATGTTCTAATTATTCTACCCCGTTTTCATTTTCAGCCGGATCCGCGTATTTGTCATGAGTCGCTGATGGATCAAATCAAGCGTGGCGCCACCCTGAAACGGAATCAGAAGATCAACGATCGCAGTGCGCCCAAAATACATTAAATCATTATTTAGCGAGCGAATATTGTTTATTTTTAAATCCCCAAATAACTATATGAGGCGGCGTTGCCTGCTCGATTGCAGGCCGCAGAGTTTAGTTTGAAACTAAGAAACTCACGTATATAAAATATAACAACAACTACACACACACACATACATATATATGGTAATTGATAAATATGCGTATATCAAATATAAATAACTGCTATACATACATATATACATATATATATATAATTAACACACAGTTGCAAATTCAAAAAGGGTTCTTGAAAAATCTCTAGTTGCAAAAGTTAAACTAATTGGCATTTCTCTTACTTTCCTAAAAATACATTTATATATATCTATATTATTCAATTATGTTTAAGTTATGCTTTTGTTAAGTGCAAAGTAAACAACAAAACAAAGTGGAAGACAATTGAAGTAATGTTGGATGAAAACTTTCATGGATTATTTATAATTTATATTCGAATTTATTGTTAGTTGAATCTTAGTTGCTGCGCTTTTATTTAATATTATTTATAATTTCTTCTTGTTTATGTAAATATCTATAATTTAAATAACAATACAACACTAATATGACGCCCAATAAATGAAACTGTCGTATCTATGCAAATATTTCTTTCTTGTGTTTTTGATCAGTTTGAGTTTATATTTTAATTCCAACAGCAAGTCAATTTTGAGCTCCTGAGCATATTAAATAAAAACTTTTACAACTATATACATATACATAAATAGCTATAGATGCTATAGACTTGATCTTAAGGACACGCATACATAGATAAAATGAAGTTTTTAAAGTCCCAATGCAACTGAACAAATATTTACTCGTATCTTGGGGGGATTCTTGGATCTTTCGCATAAACGTAGTGTGCTATATATTATATAGTATATATGAATGGGTTCATATCAAACGAGAATTAAGCTATAACATTTCTATTGGACTGAATCTTTTATTGTGCTACAAACAAATTGTCATTTAAAATGCAAAACTGAGTAGGCTAGAGAGCAGTTTCTCTATTAAACTACAAATCTAGTATACAAATATCATTTTACTTCATATCAGTTACGAAAATACAAACAAATAAATACATTGACAGTTTTAAACCCCTTTTTATGGAGTTGGTTTTTTTTTTTGGTTTTGGTTTTAATGCACTCTTGCAGATCAAAATATATGTGCTTAGAAATATATATTTATAACTTACCGAGCAACTTGTTGATAGCATTTACATACTATACGTGAAAGGTATTTCTAATATTTGATATATACTCGTAAAGTTCTATGGCTAGTTAACAGACTTTTTAAATATTTACAAAATATTTTGTATATACGCTTTTTAAGGCTTCAATTGTAATCGATCACAATATACGAGAATACATATACATTATATTTGGTCTATGGCAAAGCGTCTATCGTAACCAAAAAGGGCAATAACTAAGCTACAAACTCCACTAGTCTTTAATGCATACAAAACATACCTACATATACAATTTGGGACATACGTACGTACACACATACATATATACATATATTTTTTGGCGATCATCTCTACTATATACATACATACTCACAAAACAAAAAGTTAATTAACATAGAAATATGCAAACAATTATTTACAAATCTAAATGTTAATCTTAATGTGTTTCTGTGTGTTTATGGCTAAAAACAAAACGCAAAACTAATTCATATACAATGGTCAAGTTGTAATGCGTATTTTTGAATTCATTTGCATTTAGGACATGAGAAACAATAATACAATACAATAAATGTAAAAGCATGAAATGTAAACGCTCCACTTTCTTTTATTTCGCGCTCCTGAAGAACAGGTCCAGCGTGTTTTGATAATAAAGCTCGGCCAGCTGCTCCTTGGGCTCCTGCTTGATGCCCGCAATCGCCTCCAGTACTTGTCTGAAATCGCAGCAATTAAATGAATCTTGTGCGGCGCATACTTTTGGATAGACTCACCCGATCTGGCATGGCTCGTTGCGGCCATCGATCAAAGTCGCGGCGGTCCACTTCTCTTTCTTCTTGACAGTTGGAAACTTTGTTGTCACATGCTTGTGGCTCGCGTGCGAGGGTCGTATGCCACACCAGGGGCAGTCGGTCTCCAGCAGTATGCGATCGTTGGGCAGCTGTCGCACCACCTCCACATTCTCATCCGTCTTCAGTGAGCAGCCGTTTAAGCCTATGTAAAGGCCACCGAAAGCCAGCAAACTCTTGGCCTCCTCCAGCGTGCCCGTGAAACTGTGCACGACGCCGCCGCCGCAAGCCTTTAGTTTGTCTCGATTGCGCTCCAGTATGGCCATGAAGTCCTCGTGGGCATTTCGCATGTGCAGGAAGAGCGGCAATTGGAATTCCTCCGCCAAGCTGAGCTGCTTCTCGAAGTACTCCAACTGTGTTTCCTTGGCGCAGAAGTGCAGTCGATCGTAGTCCAGGCCGCATTCCCCCACAGCGATCACTTTCTCTGGATTCGCCTTGATTCTCGACCGCAAATCCTTGTAGTACTGCTCCGGATCGGACAGGAATTCACCGCAGCGCGTGGGATGTGCGCCCACTGTTGTGTACAGGCGCTCTGCAAGGGGGAGGCTAGTTATATGTTATTGCCAGATATTCGGTGGACTTGCCATCCTTTGCAGCAAGTTCCAGTGCCTCGTCCACATCACTCACGCAGCCAGAGGTAATTATTAGCTTCTGCAATCCCTGCTGCCAGGCGCGCTCCAAGACAATGTCCAGGTCCGGCTGGTGCTTCGTTGAGCCGCCATAGCAGCCCCGAAACATGGGATCCGTTAAATTGGCGCCAATGTCTGCAAACAGGCGAATATCTTACATTTCAGCCTACTTCTTGTTTGTTTATATTTACCTATGTATTTTAAGGCCATTCTCAAATAATTTTGTACACGCATTAAAACGCACTAAAAAATACCAAATGCCGGCACATCAGCTGTTTGCGCTGAGTTGCGTTTCCGGTGCATGTAAGTGCGCTAAAATCCGCTAGATGGCGCACGCAACAAGAGTGACGGTTATTATTTGAAAGCCGAAATGATTTTGTGACTATCTCTCTGACTATTTCGGACTCCCTCCACCCACTTTCAAATTGAACCTCGCTCGCCCGCATCGCACTCTAATGTGTTTGCGCCAATTTTGGCCATTAAATCGTTAAAGCCGCATTTAATGCAAAATCAATGCCCGAGTAAATTGCATTTGAATTTGTGCATAATTTTAGCTAATTGGGGCACTGGCAAAGCTGTTTATTGAACACGCAAATTGGGCTGCCTATGCGTGTATAGTGTGCGTGGGTTGTAAAATAGCGTTGCATATGCCAATTTTGAATGCAATGTCCCGTAAATAAATCACAGCTTTTGGCGCGTTTAGCTACCCATTTGGCGCACAAAGTTCAATTGATTTAAATGCAGTGGCATTTGCATTTACATTGCGTGCGTTGTGGAATTTACTGGAAATGCAATATATAATTTGAATAAAATTCCATTAGTTACTTCTAATGGATACTGTGGCTAGCCTACTCGGCTGGTTGCGGGGGCGGGGATTGACGCACTATTCACTTGTTTAATTGATTTAAAGTCCGCTCGCTTGGCAAAGGCAAACTAAGCAGTTATACTATATCATAAAGGTAATTTATAATATGGAGCAATCAGGCGTTAATAATATATGGGTGGGTAACCAGATCCTGTCAGCTGCACTGCGGTTTATTTAATAACAGCCACTGTACAGCCATAATTTAATTGGAGTTCAAATAGTGCATAAGGGATAATTAAGTAAAACTGAAATCGATATATGCGCTAATTTTGCCGTCGTTAGCCCAACTAAACGCTTTAAAAATGTATAAATTAAAGAGGTTAGTTTTTGTAATTTAATGGACACATTTAGTAAGTTTATTTGTTTTCTTTAAATATTTTAAAATTAAGTACATTTATTTTTTGCTTTCGCATATGTTTTTCTTCTTCTTGTAGATATTGTGAGTAACTGCAACTCGGCATTGAATTTTTTTGTTATTTATTTTTTTGGGAATTTTCTAATTGGTTTATGAACAATCGAATTACGTACACAAATATATATTTCAAAATTTGATTTGAGTTTTTAACAAAATCTATAGCTAAGTAATTCTTCCCAACCGATATGCGCAACAACAATTATTGGGTATATCGAGTCGAGTTTAACTTTCAAATGCGGCCCGCCAATGTGTTCCCATTTTGTCACGCTGATATTCTTAGATAGATTTGTTGTAATTAACTACACGTAATAACAATGTATAAACTGTATGTAAGTAGTACATAAAAAATAAATCATACTTATGCCTAAACATGCCTTAGCCTAGATATTTTACTGGACGTCAGCGCTCAACCGTCAACCATCATCCCAGGGCTATAACACTGTTCAGCTATAATCTCTATATAATTACCGAGTAATTCATTATCTTTAAGTATTATTTCATCACAATTCACTTTGCATCTGCCGTATTTGTGCTGGTTCATTTACAAAACGCTTCCAAGTAGCGCGATTCCTTTAATAGCATTTATCAAACTCTTCGCAACGTTTATCTCAATAATTCTTAATTGTTAAGCACATTGAATACAAAAAGAGAACTCAATTTATTATTCAACTTGAGAGCGTTTAAAAAACATTTATTGAATATGACACCTAAAAATTGTTAGCCTCTTTGAGCTGCTAAATATGTGTGTGTGTGTGTGTGTGTGTGTGTGTGTGTGTGTGTGTGTATGTAACATCTAATGCTCTAGTATTGAATGCAAAGTTCCTCATTATAATTTGATTGGCTCTTAATTTTGGCAATTAGCATGCTGCACCCTGTATTTATCCTTGAATAGCCTTTGAATGGAATTCGTTCTGTGTTTTGTTCGCTCGTTTCTATGGCCGTAAATAATGCACTCTCGCTTATCTGCAATTGAAAACATCGAAAACTATGCGCTCCATTTTTATATGTACGCCCACAACAAGCAGCACAAACATTAATTAGGCGCTCACTTTGCATAATAAATTGTTGTGCCTTTAACTGCAGTTTTTGCTCTGGGCTCTTCGTTTGTAGAGGAAGTAAGGAAGTACAAAAAAAAAACAAAAAAAATGTTGAGAAATAAAAAATAAAAGTAGGAAATGCCACAAATTGCTCAAACATTTCGCTGTTGCTTGTTTAAACGAGGTCAACATTTGCGAGCCATTTGGCTTAAAGCAAGCCACGTGCCACGTGCCACGCTGGCAAAAGAACTTGCCGCATAACAACATTTTCCAATCCGATTCCGGCTATAATAACTACACAGATTTGTACCTAGGACAATTAATTGTTTGTATACGTTTAAACATTTGAATACACTGTATTTAAATAATGCTAACATCTACTTATGCATACGCTTTACGTCTCTATCTTAGGGCTAGCTCAAACTGAATCAAAATCTGATTAACTTAGTCCACTTGCTGCACACAAACAGAGCTATTATGTTGTCATCAAAAGGAACTCTATGATTTCGACTCCTCGACTGCCCACAAATTTATTAAATTCAAAATAAAGGAAAACTGTTTCTAAGGGTAACATCAAATAAAATTGGCATAATCTCAAATAAAACTGGTCCCCTTGAGCCATGGAAATTATGCTAAAAAAATATAAATGAGAAATTCTAGTTAGAGCTTTTGGTATACGAGAGAAAAGTAAACAACGAGCTGCACACTGATAGTCAACAAACACCCTTAGACTATATCTAATTTGCAATTGAGCAACATATGTAGCCTATTAAATATCCTCAGAATAATGGCCTGGCCCACAATTCTGCGAACGGCTTCTTGTTTTTTTTGTAGTACGCGTACTAGGTACATATCCATGTGTTAGCTGACATTTATGATTAAATTGATGACATCCACAGTTTGGCAATTTACTGCAAATTGCAGTCGTCGGATGCGTTGTTGATCTGCTGCTTGGTCTTGCGTGAAGCACGGCGTATGAGTGATCTGAAAGCAAGTAAATAAATCAACTCTGGGAAAAGTGCGCTTGTTTTTCATTTAAGTGTTTAGCTTTTAGCTTTTCCTCTGAGTGCACGTATTCCTGGCTTAAACACCCACCTGGAGCGCGGCTTCAGCTTGGCCTCTGCGCTGGTGCTGGCCACGTCGACGGCTTCCACGAGATTCGACTTCTTATCGCTGCTCACCGAGGGACTGTTCATGCGATTTTTGTCTAAAACCAGAGACAACAGTCGGTCGACTTTTATGCATTATAAATATAAAGTTGTAAGCATATTGCAAATTACAGTTCCGCTTATAAGCGAGATAATAAATAGGTTTTTTTATAAATTTAATGTAAATCAGAATTATAATTAAATAATTTCTTACGTGTGATATTACCAAGCACCTAAATAAAAGCCGATCTTGAAAAAGGATGCCTCGTGGAACTCTATAGAACTGATTGGTATTCAAAAGTTTCCTTTTCGGAATTTACCCCATTTTGGCAAACTTTTTACAATTTTTGTCAAATTTGCTCAAATTTAAGAATGGATATTTTTGAATACCAATCGATAGTCCCGATCCATACGAGTTAAAAAAGGTATATTACTTTAAAATCTGTCTTTATTTACCCAAGTTATGCAAGTTATAAGTTTCCTAACGATCCTAAGTTCTAAGATTAAACGAGCATAACTTGGGCACATGAAGTCGGATCTTAAGCTGTTATGCCTTTTTGAATTCGTGTAGGCGTATAGGATTGATTGGCACTCCAAATTTTGCATTTTAGAATCTAATCGATTTTAGTACAAATTATAATGTTATTTTTGAAGGTTTTACGTATTGTAGTAAGCTTTAAATGGCCATATCTTGGCGATATGTAGTCCGATCTCGGAAAGATACACCTCTTTCGACTCGTCTAAGTCTATAGAAACGATCGCAATCAAAAGTTTTTAATTTCAGAATTTTCGCGATTTTGTCAAAGAATGTGATGTTAACCCTTGTCATTTTTGTCAATTTTGGTCAAAATTTAGAGTGGGAATTTTTGAATGCCAATCGGTAGTCCCGATCCGTACGAGTATAAAAAAGTATATCATTTTAAGATTTGGCCTGATTTGCCCGAGATATGAAGGTTTTACCTATTTTAATCAGCTTTAAATAGCTATATCTTGGCCATATATGGTCCGATCTCGGAAAGATATACCTCTTTCGACTCGTTTAAGTCTATTTAATCGATCGCCATCAAAAGTTTTTAATTTCAGAATTTTCGCCATTTTGTCAAAAAATGTGATGTTACCCCTTGTCATTTTTTTCAATTTTGGTCAAATTTTAGAATGCATATTTTTGAATGCCATTTGATAGTCGTGACCCACACGAGCTCAAAAAGGTATGCCATTTAAAAATCGGAGTAAATTTGCCTGAAATATACAGGTTATAAATTATGCTATATAACAAAATTTATTCTTCTTTACAGATTTAACTGATTAGCGCACAGATCAACTTGCAATAGCTTGGAAGCTGCACGTTCTGCTTTTACATATAATAAAAAAGTTGACTAATTAAAACATTTGCGCTCGCACTTTGGCAGCTTTGATTCACGCCCGAGAAGCTGCCAACGAGGCGAATTCTCAGAATTGTGTGAAACACGTGAATGCAAATAAATACGAGAATCCAATTTGGAGTTGACGCTGCAATGCGAACGCGACTGCAATTCCTGTTGGCCCCCACCCAATTACAGGCCAGCCACTGTTGCCGTTGCCAGCGCAACAATGCCCAAGTGCCAGCTGCAAAGAGCCCAATCGAAATGGCCCGAACAGGAGAGCACGGCCAGGCTGCCAGGCAACCGGGCAGCCGTTGCCAGCTGCGCCGCATACGGCATAATTAACTTATGAGAGCTGCTTCAGCTCAAAGCCGAAATCGCAGAAATGCACAATTTACAATTTGCAGAACTTCAGTTCGGATTGCCTTAGTCCGGATTGCAGTTGATGAGGCTCCGGATACGGAAATTTTAAGGTAACATAGGGTATGACATGCATGGCGGGCTAAAATATATGCGCTATAGGTATAGGGTATCTATAAGATATTTTTGAATAAGCACTTTTCTTGAATTTATTAAAGCCTATAGGTATAGGGTATCTATAAGATATTTTTGAATAAGCGCTTTTCTTGAATTTATTTAAGCAATAAAATTGGTAAATAAATATGTAACATTTTATACTCCAGTTTATCGAAATGATTTTTGAATAATTTATTGATTGTTTTTATAATGAAAAATTGAGAATTTTTAAATGACTTTTATTTGTAAATCTTTTACATAAATCAGCTTCAGTTTCAGGGTGTCTGCTTTTTATATTTTAACCGGTGCCAAAATGCCCATAAAGTTAATTTCTTAATTTCTTGTTGTTTGTTATAAAGTGGAAAGTCGTAAAATGCGAGTTGAGTTCCTTCGAAAAATGCTTTGCTAGCAACAATAACTCGTATTAGACGAGTTGCCGAGAAGCTCTATTGTGCGCCCAGATCCCGGTCTGCCTAGTTCCTAGTTTAACGAGCGAAGCTTTCAAGTTGCGTTTGCTTTGTGCGAAATATTCGTGGAAAAACAGAGACTGTAAGCCCCCCAGAGAGCTCCACTGATTAGATTACGCACCGCATATTGATTAACTGCTTTGATGGATTTAAAGCGACCTGAACAAAAGGTGAAATCTGGCATAATGATGATTTATTCAGCGGTCGGAGGAGCTGCGCCTTAAACCGGAAAAGCGCTATTCGGAATAATTGAAAGCTCAAAATTGAAAATGCGAAATTAAACAGCTCAACCGGGCACTGAATACGCTATTAGGGCGGTATTTTCGGAAATCCTTTAAATAGAAAACTTTTCAAAGGCAGTTGAGGCAAATAGAACGGCATATATGGATATTCTTTTGTGGCACTTTGGCAGTTCATAATCTGCATAAGTGCGCGTGTGTGTGTGTGTGTGTGTGTAGTGTCAACTGCAAACAAAATGGCTGCCGACGCCATTGTTGCAAAACGCGCGAGAAATGCCTCAAAACTGCTAGAATCATGAAAAATCGAGTTTTGTGTGTGTAACACACACAAAGGGGGAGCTCTGTGTGTGTGTGTGTGTTGCTTTTTTGGCTTATTACACTGTGGCCATGCCACAAATGCACATATGTAAGCCCATTCGCACAATTTGCGGGCGTCGAGCATAAAAAATTGTCTGGCTGGCACAAAAGGCAAATAGACGGAATATGGGAATAATACGCCGAGTTCCGGGGGCTGCTGAATGGAGTCCGCTATTTGCAACCCCCCATAATTGTGCATATGTGGCAGTTTGTGCGGCGTGAGTGTAACGGAAATTTAAATTACATTTTTATTTCCATCAGCCTGCGCAGGGTATGACAATTTTCACATGAAGTTGAATTTCGTTCAGAAAAGTTTTTCATTTAAATATTAACAAAATCCCCGCTCACGTATAAACAATTGTTTGTATGTGCGTGCGCCTGTTAGGGTATTGCGTGTTCGGCTAGCCGAGGGCGACGCCGTCTTTATGTTTTGCCTTTATTTATATTTTGGTTTCCATTCGGCAGCGCGCGCTGTTGCAAATGGCTCAAAACATGAGCCCGCTGGCTGTTAAGATTTTTGTTAAATAATATTTGGCCTAGCCGAGCTACTGTGCGGCGTGTGGCATGTGGCATGCGGCATGCTGCGTACTGGAGACGCTCATGTGAAAGTTTCAATTGAGTTACGGTTTCAGTTGGCTGCCTGCAAATAAAACTGCTTGCGGTTGCCTCGGCTCCCCAGCCACAGGCCCAGCCACATAACGTGGCCGCCTGTGGCACGTCGGTTTGTGCCCCAGTCGCCCCGAGCGCGGGCCGGGGGCGGACACAGACGTGGGCGCGCCTCGGCACAGACTACTCCTGCACTGGCTTGGGCTCAGCTATTTTTTATGCCCCCACACCCATACACACACACACACTCATGAACTAACACACCTTAAAGCAAGACGTAGACGATTTGTTTTTGCATATGCCACATTGTACGACTGTTTTTAAGGCAATTACTTGATATACTCTGTCGAAGAAGTGAACAGGAGCATTTTGGTTGCATGTATATATCTATCTGAATCTGTAAGCTACTCTGTATCAGCACTGGAGAAATTGAGTTTATTAGTTTTGTTAGTGTCCATCAGTCTAGACGATAAACCATGGCCAAAAGGCCTACAAACTTGAAAATCGCTTCAGATTTGCCAAAGTTATGGCAGTTTGAAATATGGGAGCTATGGATCCAAGAGCTTTACATGTTAAAATTTTTGTCAATTTTAGCATGATTTTTTACCAAAAATTTGACCCTCTCAGAATCACTTTTAATGTTGTTTTTTATGCTATTTGTGGCCATCACAATCGATTAAAAATATAAATTCGCAAATCTAAATTTTGAAAAAAAAAATTTTTCCGAAAATTGGTATGGGGGGGTACATGCTTTTTTGATAAAAAATTCAAAAAAAAATTATTTTCAAAAACACATATATTTTAAATGTAGAATCAATCTAGAGGATAAATCATGACCAAAATGTCTTCAAACATGAAAATCGGTTCAGATTTGGTTAAGTTATGACAGTTTGAAATATGGGACTTATGGATCTATAGGCGTTACATGTTAAAAATTTTCTCAATTTTGGCATGATTTTTGACAAAAAATTTGACCCCCTCTAAATCCACTTTAATGTTGTTTTTTATACTATTTGTGGCCACCACAATCGATTAAAAATAGAAATTCCGGATTCTAAATTTTGAAAAAAAAATTTTTCCGAAAATTGGTAAGGGGGGGGTACATGCTTTTTTTGACGAAAAAAATGCAACAAATTTTATTTTCAGAAATTGATATTTTTTAAATGCAGATTCAATCTAGAGGCCATGCCATGACCAAAATGCCATTAAACTTGAAAATCGGTTCAGGTTTGACAAAATTGTGGTACTTTTTTCCGCTGTTTCACACTGCGAACAGAGTATGGGGCAGTCGGTGGCAGGCGACACTTAGCTTGTTGTTATTTTGGCGCACTGTCATGGCCTCAATTCGCGTGATTAACTGCTCAGACATATTTTTAGTGGCGAAGGACTCGGATTTTTATATGCCCCCAGACTGGGCCTAAGTTGGGCGTGTGTGTGTGTGTGTGGGGAGTGGGGGGGAGGAAGGTGGGGGAAGGAGGAGGAGGTTCTTGCTGTGACTTGTGCACATGCTTAGTGCCATCGATGCTGACGTTTCTTTGTCAATTGAGCTGTCGCAAGTATTTGCTTCTATTTGACATTTGACCTTCACCATTCAGGCGCACACACACACATACACACACACACACGCACACACGCACCGTATTTGTTGTGCTGTCAGCGTCAGTTGTCCTTGTCTGCTTGGACAAAGCTCGTCCCCATTTGGCCCAAAAATAATTTACAAATTTGCAGACTGTCGCTTTATTACTCACATTTAATATGTGTGTGCCCTGTGCGTGTGCGTGTGTGTGTGTGTGTGTGTAAGGTAAATACAAATTGTGTAGCGGTATTTTAGGCTCTCTTGAGAGCTGGCCAAGCAGCATAAAGCTTTAAATTGCATTTAATTTCCACTCGGCTTGCTGGCGGCCAACTTTGCACTTCGTTTAAATGACTTTTCGCGGGCGGAGGGGAAAAATTACTACAGGAAAAAAAAAATATATTATCAAATGCCGCCAGCAAGCAATTAAATTATTGGCCTAACTTAGGAGGCGGAGATTTGGGGCGGAGTTGGGGCGGAGTTGGGGCCAAGAGCTGTCCTAACAAGTTTTAAGCACGGAAATTATGTTCATTATTTTCGCTAAGATCCCAGGCAACAGCGCGTGGCGCATGGGGCAACATTAATTAACTGTTTATTTATATTGGTAACAGGCGTGGCTGGAAAAATTGAAAACTTCTTGTCCACACACACACACACACACGCACACACGAAAGTGCACAAAAAGAACTTCTTAACGAGATAATGTGCCTGGCCAATGGAAATTAAATAATTTTACGGCTAATTAACAGGTAAGGCTATTTGCATAATTAATTCACGTGCAGCTCGACTTTCGTCTGACTTTTTAGATAATCTTATTAATATCCGAAAAGTGCTTAAGCTGAAAACTCATCAAATTTTACATAATATTCAGAAAATATTCACAAACTAAGTTGAAAATTTAAAAGCAATTTTCTTTTTTTCGTGCACTGCTGAAATATTAAATGTTATACAAATCTCAAGTTTTATGTTAGTTAATTACAACTGAATTTCCAACAGAATTTCGAATTCTTTTTATTTGGCTTTTTTTGTTAATAATTTGGTTTTTGGCATTTTATATTATTCGTACCCCGTCGCACGATAAACAAATAATGAAAAGGGGTTTGTCTTGTTGCCAAGCTCATCGCTCCTTTCGGCCTCGTTCTTTTCTTTTATGTGCGTTGCCAAATTTTAACAATTAATTTGGGTCAAATACAGACGAGGGCGCAATGTTAATTACACTCAATTAGCCAAATTGCCGACAATTTGTCAATGTTGCGTACACATCGTGAGGAATTCAATTTGCCTTAATTAGAAGCTGATTTCCCGGCCAACTCGGAATCGACAAATGGCAATGCGATATCTCCACAGCGAGCAGGTGCCGACAGGGTAATAGGCCGGCATTTCAAAATTATAATTGCATAGATTAAAATACAAACAAATAAATATGGCATTTCCTTCGCTGATGTTGATTTCACTATTAATGCGCTTATGGCTTAAAAACGGTTTATGTTTTTTCGCGCATAATTATTAATTACTGCATTTATTTACAGCGCAGCAGATCTCGTATTTTAATTTTTGCATTAATTACACCTTTGATTACAGCTGCGCTTGAAATCCGCATAATGCCGTAATTGTTTACGGCCGCACTACAGTCGTAAGATACAAGTATCTGTGAGATGCGCTCGACACTAACGGTTGCCCGACCTGCTTTTATTTCGCCATTTCAATTATTATCAATTGCCAACTGCAGCACGGACTTTGGAAATTACTTTCGCTGTCAGCTGCCGGCTGGCGTTTTTTCCATTTCCCCCCCGGTTAAATGCATAAATTCGATACTCACTGCGACTGGAGGAGGCGCTGACGTAGGCCGAGGAACGCCGCTTGAAGCCGCTGGGCGCTGCCTCGGCGCTGGCGCCGCCCGGCCCCCCGCCGCCGCCGCCGCTGCTGGCCGGCAGGAAGCGGGAGAGGGAGAGCAGGGTCTTGAACAGTTCGGTCACGCTGGTGTCCTCCTTGGCCGAGCACTCGAGCACCTTGGCCCTGCAACAACAAGAAACAGAGAGAGAGAGAGAGAGAGAGAGAGAGAGAGAGAGAGAGTGAGAAACGTTTAGTGGCCAAACTATGCAGAAAGTGTGGCCAAACTTTTTGGGCCAGCGGCTGACTGCATAAATCACGTATACGTTACGTATACGTAATGTGCATGTGAGACAACCCTCAAATAATGACGCACATTTACATGACATGGCAATTTTACGCCACTACAAAGACAACAACAAAAAAAGATACAAAAAGTGTAGCAAAAACGGGGAAAAATCACAACGTTAGGCAAATTCGTTGACAGCCACAAAAACGTAACAAAAATGCAAACAAATGCAGAGCTTGAAATGCTAAACCTTTTGGCCAAGAACAGAGTGGCTGAAATGGCAGTTGCGAAGACTGAGAGATACCCTAGAATGAACAGTTGAGCCAGAGTTGTAGAAGAGTTTATAATACACTATGAACAGACTATTCTATTGCTAAAATTGATTTTTTTTTTACAATAAGCCGAGCCATTTGCCTGAAAATAAGGCCTAAGCTAAGCCACAATTGTAATATATGTATATAAAAAATAAAGTAATATATGTATATAAAAAAAAAAAAAATTAATTAAGGATAAAAAAACTGTTTGGAACATTTACCTTTCCAAACCAAAAGCCCAATCGCTATCTGTATATAAATAGATATCTATATATAGCCTTAGCTTAAACGGCTTTGTCTATATGCCCATTTCGTCTCGTGGTTAGAGGGTATGGCGAATGCAGCGTAAATGCTCAATTTGCAGCATGCTTGTGGCACACATCAACAAAGCTGGCAGGGTGTTCTATGTGTGTGTGTGTGTGTCGTAACCGGATGAAAGCATCGAGTGAAAGCACGCAACACGAGCCGAGTGGGAATAGCAGCAAAAAAAAAAAAAAAACCAGCTGCCCGCAGCAAAACAGCGCTTAAATGGCTAAATTAGCCGTATCATGAATTTAGCCAACACGAAGTAGGCGGCAAGTTGGTCAATTGCCGGTTGGCTGTCAGCAGCAGCGTCAAATGGCAGTTGAAAGCGGAGATTTTGTGTAAGTTTCCAGAGTATTCAAGACAGCGTTCGATTTGCTGAAGCACTTTAATGCCAGGCTGGCGAATAATTGAATGCAAATGCTATTTGCTAATGCTGTGCATCAAAGGATTGTTTACATGAAAAATGTGATAAGATTTGAGTTAGGAAATTAGAGTGCAGCTAAATGTGTGTGCACAAAGCTACCCTTGGGAAGGACAAGAGATCTGCCGTGCGAGATGCTTTTTTACGCGCAATTAATTACTTTACGGCGGACACAAACCAGAAACAACCTTTCAGGCAGTTAAGGCGATACCCTCGCTTTGCGGCCGCGCATATAATTTAATCGCATTTCGGTCGCAAACAGATTTTCCTGGGGAAATGCATGGAAAACGAAGTGCTTATGCGAGTGCAAATATGCCCGGATAAGATGAATGCACGGCAGGTGTGCGGAGCTGCTCGAACGCGCTTAACCGCAGACAGACAGGCGGCAACAAATTGCAAATTGCAACGCAGTTGCCATGCAACATGGCAGCGGTGCAACATGCTCGGAGCCACGAACAGCAACCGCACGGGCTTAAACCGCCAGGAAAAAGTGCACAAGTTGGCACGTGAAGTGGAAATGTGTGATGAGCGGTGGCATCAACGGGTGGCGGGGCAGCAACAACGGCAGGGGCGAAAAGTTCAAGGTGCGTTTCAGCCGCACCATCAATCTGCTTAAATGTTTAATCCAACAGAGATTTGTATGTATTTGCATGTGTTTATATTCCACGTGTGTGCTTGTGTGTGTGTGCGTGTGCGTGTGCGCCTTTTATATGTGTTTTTTAAATACATTTACACACGCCTGCTTAAACCGCCACACGAGCCAGACACGCCCGGTGGCCCACTCTGCTGGAAATTATGGTAAGTGCGTCCAGATTCACCTGCCACGCCCCCCCCTGCGCCCACCTGCGACTGTAAGTGATTTTTATGGACGTGCAGTTTATTAAGGACACAATTATGAGTGTGTGAGAGCAAGTAAATAAACCGGCAAGAGTGTGCGGCGGAAGCGGAAGTTAGCTTTAAATCTGGTTCCGCTGCAAAGTTCCGCACGGATTGCTGCGAGCAACGTCACGGGAATCGAGCTCTGTGTTTGCGAGACGGCGAAATAAAAGCACATTAGGAAAAGGCCCACTGCAAAAGTTAGGCTAACAGCTTGGCCGGAACTTTACGGAAATGCGTTAACTGCTTGTCAAGAACTTTGTTCAAAATTCAACTTTGATCAATTTGATTATATGTGACTAGGCTGCAGAGCAGACGGACAAATCGGGTGTGAAGTAATGTGAAAGGGGGCGTGGCAAATCGGTTGCGCAGTTTTAAAGCTAGATTGAGCTAAATTTTGCAGACAGTTTACTGAAGAAATACTCTAAGAATCAAGAAAGAATCTACGCAAATAAAAAAAAACGATTTATTTTTAATTAATCAACCCTTTCGACCCCAACTTTTTTGCTGTGACGATACAATTTTTTTCATTTTAATCATGTTGCTTAAGAAGTATTTGGTCAAAATTTCAAGTCACCACGCCCACCCGTTGGGGCGCCACCGAAAGTTGCTCATGAGCATATAAAACCTTATGGTATATAAAACCTGATAATTATTTAATAAAAAGTAAATCTAATTTTAACACTTTCAAGTTTAATCAATGCTGAAAACTTACTTTTTTTTTTCTTTCAATTTGATTCTTTATTGCAACTTATTGTCCAAAACTCCGCCTTTAAAATTATGACTATACTTAAGAGTACGACTTATAACTATGATTATTTATTTTTCTACAGGTTTAAGTCGTTTCTGGTGTCTAAGGGGTGCAATCTTTTGAGTCTTCGCCTGTTTTTATTTGTGGCTAAGCTTGTTGCAAGTTGGTTTGAGTGTGCAAAACTATTTTTAATTTTTGTTATTATTAAAAAAAAAAATTAAATTTTAATAGGTCTTCCGAATTTCACAGCAATATTTTCTCCGACGCAGCTGCAGTCGATTGCCAATAACTTCGCCAAATTATATACAAATGATGTTTCTTTTTCCTTATCAAATAGAATTCCTTTATCAAAAACAAAAGGAACGCTTACGAACTGAAATTGCTCTCAGGCAACGTTGGGGTCGACAGGCTTAAGGACCTTTTCGCCTCTTTTAAGCTGTTATTGAACTGCAAGCGAGTATTGCGCAGTCGGTTACACCCGACTGCAGCGTGCTTACTTATTAGTGCCACCCGAAGCCAACAGCCAGGTAGAAATGGCCTTTAAACGCAGCTATTACGCGCTCCATTGCGGTATAAAAAGTCTTTGAAGTGCCCCACGGTGCGTATCCACGTTGCATAAGTTCGCCAAGGAGCCCGTTTCTATGCATATGCACGGCATCCTTGGCGCAGTCAGCGCGTCCTGTGCCCCAGACCAGAACCGTTTAGCATGCAAAGCGCGCTGCGAAGCCAGCCGAGTGCATTGAACGTCCTTGCCAGCGGCATATCAGAATGTCCTATTCAAATTGGTCGCAGACACCAGCCGAGTGGCAATTAGCATGAAAGGGGTAAGGGGGGGGGGGGGCGCTTTTCAGTTGCAATTTTCGCTGCTTGTTTGCGCCATTGCATTGAGCCAACTGATTTGGCCAGCTGCCACGCCCCCGCGACCTGCTCCAGTTACACGCTTATGGGCGCGAGTCACGCTTCTTGTCGCTTAATTTCATTTGTTGCATTTAATTGCGTTCGACGGCGGCAACAGCTGCTGAACGGGGCCAACACGGTTTTGGCCATGTTGCTGCGGCTCACATTTGTTCTGGCTGCAACAATTTATTGCTCATTTTAATTGCGCTCTTCGCTCGAGTCGAGTCTGCTTTACCTGGCTATACCCTATAAACTAAATTTTAAATTTATAAATTCTATATTTATTTGTAACAAAAATAATAATAATAATATACTTTTGCCCATAAGTATCACCTGTGATCAATCGTTCTTTCCCCTAAATGTAAAAATAGATTAAGTTGCCACTAAGGTAGCAGAAAACTTGTTTAAATAAATGTACAAAATTAAAAAAAAAAATATATATATATATATTTATTTTTAAGAAAAATCAAATATTTGAAAATAATGCAGCCTACTTTTGCCCGTTGCGTACCCAGGCACAAGTCACATATACCCCCACCCACGCACTTGCAATGGATATGCCGCTTTGCGGTTTTTGCGCCGTTTGAGTTTTTCATTGCACAACTTTGGCCATTTGCTCGCATTTGGCCTAATTGCAGCTGCAGGTGCTGCAGCATTTACATTAACCGACATTTGCATTTGGTTGCCTTTTAACGGATAATTAAAGCCATATCGCTGGCAGTGCCATTGACATTGGCGTTGGGAGCGGAAGCGGCAGCGGCTTCGGCTCGCGTGCGAAACTCACCTGAGGCGCGGCAGCTCGCAGAAGACCCAATCTGTGACCTCCTCCTGGCGCACCTCCCTGTGCGTGGTTGCCAGGTCGGCTTTGTTGCCAGCTATGACAATGGGTATGTCCTGTAAATAGAGAAAACGAATTAGTCCCGCGCCAGACAAAGCTGCCGCCGCAATAATGCCGTCAGCGCCGTGAAGGCCGACAAAGCCGACTCGGCCATAATTGACACTCCTCGCCGGCAACGAAAAACAACAAAGGATTTACGGCTGGCAGCTGGCGTAAAGCTCAAATTCAGAGCCCCAAAGATTTTGGGGTAACATTTTTCGTTGTACTTTTAATTGCTTTGGGCCATTGAAATTGGGTTACATGAGGGATTCGTTTTGAGCTGCGCTAATTGCATGCAAAATGCACGGGACGAGTGAATCGGGAAGCGGGCAGTGGGAATCGGAACACCTACCTGGAAGTCGGCGCGCTGCTCGCGGATCTCCTCGAAGCACTGCTTCACACACTGAAAACTGGGCGCCGAGGTTGTCGCGTAGACCAGCATGAAGGCGTGGGCCGTCGCGATGGAGAGGCGTCGCATGGCGGGGAACTGCATGTCGCCGGATGTGTCCAGAATGTCCACCTGCAACAGGCACACACAATAAAAACCCAAACACAAACAACAACAGCGACAACACAAAACACAAAGCGAGCGCGCATAATTAAATGCGCTGTGTCACAGAAGAACAGGGGAAGAACATATTGTGTTACATGGCCGACATGGCGTATGTGTAATATACGTGTTCAAAATGTAGCCTGTTTAATATTTAAAACGCAGCCGTGTGCGTGTGTGGCCACACATCACGCATACGCAACGTGAGCGATGCTGCGGTTACTTTTACTTTTTTTTTTTTTAAATATAATTTCCAATATTGCATTAAGCCCACAAACAGTTCGATTTTAAAGCCACAAGTGCGCATAAAGCATATTTCATACACTTGTCACGCAAATTGAATTTCAACTCGAAATTCCAACAATCTTCGACGCATATTTGGGCCACAATATTGAATTCATGCTTCTGTGGCCAAGCCCGAATGCAATAAAACCGAATAAAATGTAATTGATAATAAATTGATTATAAAACTGCACTCACACAGGATTTGACTTCGACTCGTACGAATTAAAACCACAAAAAAAAAAACAAAAAAGTAATGTGAATTCAACTGGAATATGCATGATATGATTGCTTGGCCAACGGGCATGAGTTTATTATTTCTAAGTATTCAACAGAATATTAATCTAAAATAAATAAGCCCTGCAAACCGTTTAAACAAGCTAACCTTTTATCGAACAAAAAAAAAGAATTGAATAAAATAAATAATAACAAATGGAAAATGTGGCAGCATGTTTTGCCAGCTTTTAATCTCTGTAAGTGGTTTCTATATAGAATGTTAAGCTAGGCTAACTCTTTGCCATTTGTAACTCTATTTAATTTATACCATATTCCAACTGGGCTTAAACTACAGTTTATGGCCAGCACGTAAAGCACGTCTGCAAATATTGAATTTTTGTTTTCTTTCAGTGCGTTTATGCCCTTGCACAAGGTATTGCTCTTTAGCTACGATTTATGTAACTTATAAAAGAAAATATCCTCTTCATTATTGATGAACATAAATAGCTGGCTTTAGGTGTGAGTAAAAGCTTGGCTAATAACAAATTAAGTTTCTATATGTAAGTGTACCGTTTCGTGTATGTCAGCTGGGTATTAAGTCTTCGGCGCAACGAATATAACTATTTTCTTTTCATTTTCCGTTGATGTACGCAAACAGCAAATTGGGGAATATTTTCGTGTTGGTTATTGAGAGCATTTCCAATATTCAAAGCTCGCTTTGCATGTTAAAAACAAACGAGCTGCAACTCAAACGCTCTTCGTTCTCTTCCCATCCCGTTTTTTAAGGCTTTAAGCGGCTTTAGCCCGTTGCTGGCAAAAAGGAGCTCCCAAAACTGTATCAAGCAAATCTGCCAACAGTCATTTAATTTTGAATTTTAAATTGAAGTGTTCTTCGCAAATTTCCCAATGACAGCGACCCCAACGCGAGACAAGCACCAAGCACACACACACACACACACACACACAATTGGGAGTGTGGGGTCAGATACCGTTGTCGTTCAATGCTCACTTGATGCCAACTAATCCCAAGTGGCAGCATCTGTTATACGCATATAAATATAGTATTCCCGCGATACGCTTTCCGCCCCCCTGAGGGCGAGGCTGGCGACGAGCGCGTGTCGGATTTCAATATATGAACACGAACACGACACGAACACGAAAAACATTAGAAACATTTATTATATTTTATTTATATGTATTTTGGTTTTATTTGGAATATATGAAGTATGCTAGTTGATTTTAAAAGCTTTTTATAATACTGATTTTTTTTGTATATTCTTTAAGTTTCTTTGAGTTGTGCGTGCTTGTGCCAGAAAAAAAAGCGGGCACGTGCTCAACGCTATGAAAGACAGATGGAAAGACAGACCGACGGACAGACAGCTGGCCACAGTGTCAACAGCATGCCAAAGCCCAGCAGTTAGCGGCGGCGGTTAAGGCCGACGCCGAGCTGACACATCCAGAAGCCGGCCCGAAAGCGACCCGAAACCGGACTGAACCCGGCCTGAACCCGGGCTATTGTCTGTGTTTGGGCCATTGTTCGGCAATTTGTAGCGCATTGTTGCAGCCGACGATCGTTGTCCGAGCAACTTTATTAAAAATGCGCGAAAATGCGCCAGCTACCACAATAGAATGGCAAACATATAAATTTGTGTTCTTTTCAGTTTTGTTTTTTTCTCTTTTTTTGGCCAAGGCCCGCTGCATTGTTTGTATTCCAGCTGCGTTGGCACGAAATTGCCATTAGGGACGCGCTGCTTGTGGCCACAAACGTTAAACGGCCAAGTTGTTGCGTGTAATGTGCCATTTGTTGGTCGCAGCAACCGCAGGAGGCTGCAGCAGCAGCAGCAGCAAAAGCAGCAGCAGCAACAATCCGTTAAATGCGACCCCAATGTTCCGGTTCGTGTTTGTGCTCGAATTCGCTAAACTAGTTTCGATGGCGAGTTCTAATGCAAGTTGACTGCTGGGCGAGTGAACGGGGCGTATACTTAATTATACCCTGCAACCATTTAAAAAGGCCAGAAGCGGGCATATTGTGTTTGTGGACATTTAAGAAAAGAGATGCAGGAGGCTCAGCATTGATCGGATGGAGAAGTGAATACAAAATCGATATATATTGAACAGGGCGTATACTTAATTATACCCTGCGACCATTTAAAATGGCCAGAAGCGGGTATGTTGTGTTTGTGGACTCTTTACTTAAGTAAAGAGATGAAGGAGGCTCAGCTTTGAGCGGATTGTGATGAATATTTAACTTTTATTTTTCTAAAATTTAAGCAATAAGTTAGCTTAGGACAACCGAAAGTTACTTACAGGGTATCTGCTAGGCAATCAACCTCCCTCGGCTATTTTACCGCAAACCTTAAAGCAGCACTGGCAGCTCTTTAAAGCACACATGCCCGAGGGAAGGGCGAAATCCAATCAGATGCCCGGCATTCGGGTTCGACTTTTAACTAACCAAAAAGTATTAGTTGCAGTCCACAGCCTGGGGCACTTGGTTAGGGTAGCGAGCGTTAAAATGAAATTAATTAAAACAAAAATTCAGGCGATGATGATGACAGTGTCGATGATAGCAGGCGACGCCGTCGCCAACAGTGTCAATGTCGTCCTCAACGCAGTTTAGTCAACATCAATTTGGCGTGCGTCCTGGCAACGCCAAAGGAGCAAATAGAGAGATAGAGGCAGCAAGAGAGAGAGAGAGGGGGGGGGGAGCATACCTATTAATCAACTTTTTGTTACAACTTTTGCGGCGAGGCTTCGTTGTGTGCTGCGGCCATGTTAGGGCCAACTTTCGCAGCAGCGAATAATCAGCTCTTACAGCCGGCCTGAATGATGTGCCATCAAAGCAAGTCGCCTCCTGCCAGCCACACACACACACACACACACACACCCGCACAATATGCCCAACATGTTGTGCGTGTATGTCTCAAATTTTGCAGTTGCCGCCGCAGTTTTGAGGCGGAGCGTGTAAATTTGATTAATGAGGGCGCCTGTCTAAGCCCCAGCTAAGCCCATGTTCGACTCAAGGATGCGTTCGCAGGCGTGAGTGCCCCCAGGCTAAACTATTAACCCATTTGCCTACAATCAACTCGCTTTACATGCGCTCAATTTGCGGCGCTGCGGCTCCAATGTTGAATCAATTTTGGTTAGAGACTCGCTTTAAAAGCCACATTATCTAAAAGTATCCCATTTCCAATTATGGGAAAATATTCCCATAATCTCAAATACCTCAACTTGGCCAAATCTGAACCGATTTTCGTGTTTATTTTATCATTTGATTGATTCCGCTTTTAAATCGAGTTGGGAAAACATTCATAACTTGGCCAAAACTCAACCGAATTTCATAAGGAATGACCTTTTAATCATGGCTTGATATCTATATTAATTCTGCATTTAAATCTGGAAGCAGAATTTCCAGTCCAAATTCAAGTGTAATTTATACCCCTCAAGGAAAATTCCTTGAATGTAACATAAATCAAAATTTAAAACTTGCATAACTTGGCCAAAACGGAACTAATTTTAAAAGTCATATTTTTTTATTCATGGTAAATTTAATTAAATCTACATTTAAATCTGACAACCGAATTTTTAATAAGAATTCAAGAACAAATTTTAACTTGGCCAAAACTGAGCCAATTTTTAAAATGCATAACATGAATAACATGGTTCGGCCCCTTAATTAAATGTACAGTTAAATCTGGAAATCGAATTTTTAGTCAGAATTCAAGAAGAAATTTCGCATTTGAGCATGAATCAAAATTTAAAGTGTGCATAACTTGGCCAAAACGCAACCGATTTCTGAAAGCAATGAGTTTTTATCAATGGTTTTGCCTCTTTTTCAATTCTCCACTTAAATCTGAAAACACCATTTTTGCTCATAATTCATGTTGGAATTCTACACTGGAAAACTCGGGCGGGAGCCCTAATCGATGTTCATTAGGCACGCCTTGTTGGTCTTGACTCGGCCTCTTTCTGCGCTCTGCAATTATTTTAAAAACGAAACCATTTTATTTCGCTTCGCCAACAGGCATTATCCAGGGTACATTGCGCAGTCCTTACCCCAGACTTGGCAACGGGCTGGCAAATGTTGGCGGCAGGCTTTTCGCTTATTACGCATTCATTAAGCTCGGGCCAGTCGTGGCTGGGAAGGCTTGCGACTAATGCGATTCGCGTTTGTCGATGCACAGCCTTGATTTAATTAGTGGCTCACTTTGAGTGGCTGCCACACGCACAAACAAGTGCATTGTGCAACTGCCAGCCGAGAGCACTCGGAGTGCAACATTTGGCATTCAGCAGACATTACGCTTCCTGCTTGCCTCCAATTCCAGTTTAAATGTCCCGGAAGCCGTCTAAACCAACGGCAATAAAAACAAGTGCGAAGCTTGCAGTCGGCTATAACCGGGTGTGCAATACTCGAAACGACTTAAACCTTTAGAAAAATAATTAAAATAAAAAAATGTAAATAGTCATAGGTGTAAGTCCTAGTCCTTAAGTATAGTCATAATTTTAAAGGCGGTTCGCCAACCAATTGCGAAGGTTTTAGTTAAAAATGCGCAAATTAAAAAAAAAAAATAAATACAAAATTATTTTAATATTGCGAATTTAGGGGAATTCATCAGTAGATGAATCTCTAGAGGAAGTCATCAGTAATCTAACTTTAATTTCATCTTGCCACGCCCCCAGTTGGTATATTGAGATTGCACAAATATGCCCGTTTCCCTTCAAACGATTGTAATAGAAAGGAATACCAACTGCAGTCTGTTAACTGCGACGCAGGCAGCATCAGTTGCTGCCACAACGAGCGTGCAACACAATTGGCATTGTGCTGGCGCTAATGCGCGCAGAGGACACAAAAGGTCGAGCGCGCGGCTGCACTTACCTTTAGCGTGACGCCGCCGAGGTCATATTCGCGATTGTAGAGATCCTCGACGGTGGCGCGGTATTTGTCCGTGTAGCTTTTGAATAGGAATCGCTTCACAATGGAGCTCTTGCCGACGCCAGCGCCGCCCAGCAGCACGAGTCGAATGCGCTCGAGGTCCGCCATTTTGTTGTTGCCGCCGCTGTTGCTGTCGCTGTTGCTGGGGTGTTGCCTACTTTTAGGGGCTGATAAATCGTTTGTCGTTAAGTAAACTGTTTGTGATGTTTGTCTATTGTTGTCGCTGGAAATTTCAATTTCGTTCGCCTCGACTTGGTTGTTCTTGCTGTTGCAAATTCACGTGTCCTTGTTGCTATTGTGCGGCATGCGGCTGCATTATGCTCCGATGTTCACTGCGGCGCCTCAACTTGAATTCGGACATTATAGGCGAGCATTGTGCTCGCTGCTTCTTGGGGCACACTTGGGGGCGCCTGCTAACTGCTGGCTTAATAACAACAGCTTCAGCTTCCGCGCCGGCAGCTCTGACTTCCGTTTCCGCCGGGGCCCCGTTCGGGTTGTGTACGTGGCGCTGCAAGCAGACAAACAAACAAAGGCGAATGCTTTAAATCAAAAACTCATCTCGCTGTTGAGTTTTGGATACTAGTCGGGGTGGGGGTAAATATTCTACTTTACGCTTGTGTTTGTTTTGTGGGCTTTTGTTTATTATTTTATGCTAATTGCCAAATTGGCAGCCAGCCCAAAGTCAGCATCAAAATAACAACAAATAACAACAACGGCAAATTTTTCCCCAGCTGTTATCCTATTCACGTGCACTTGCTGAGTTATCGCTCAGCTACAGCAATATATTCACGAGTACACTCGAACGTGCCACACAAATTGCTAAGCCAAAGGGGAAAAGAACTGTGTATCAAAAGGGGTGTGTGTGTGGTGTGTGTGTGTGTGAGTGTGTGTGCTTGAGTGTATCACTGTAATCATAACATGCTCGCAAACATCGAGCCAAAGGATGCACCTGCACTCCCAGATCTGTTCAAATTATCGATGTGTGCACGATTGGCAGCATATGCAAAAAGCAGCTTGCCCGACTTGTCAATACCCTGTAGGGTATTTTATAAAATAAGCTAAGCTAGATTATAAGCCAATATTGCGCTGTGGTTCGAACCTGCTACTCAAATAAAATAGAAAACAATAATCAGCAGATTATCTGATAATTATCAAATCAATCAAAATTAATATTTTCGTAATTAAAAAAAATATATAGTTGCAAAAGCAATGATTTAAATTTAAAAGTATGTATGACTGATTACTAGATATATTCGTAAGCTTTCAGAAATCGTTGAGCTTTTGAAAATCGGCTGATCAATAATGCAAACTCACCTTTGAAAAAGCAACTAAAAAAATAACAGATTTAAAAATTTTTTTTAAAAAAAGTCTCACTATAGAAGAAATTTTAAAGTGGTTATTCGTCATATGGGGCACAATGCGTATCAAAAAAACTAAGTTTGGGTAATCTTGGTAATCTGCCTGCAAAAATTAGATTTAGATTAATTAGATTAAGCGCATCCAAAAGATCTCAACACTTACTTACGGATATATATACACCTATATTCTTTTCGTTCACTCTGTAAACGAGCTTACAAATCATCTTCAAGAACCAAACCGAAGTTTTTGATTGGCTTACAGCCGAGCAAGCCATGTTGTGAGTGCGCCCTTATTACAGGGCATAATAAGCTAGCATCATTGGGCACACACACACACACACACAGACACACACTCGCTTACACACGAATGTGGACCAATGGAGCGCACAAATTTGTGAGTTTACGCCGTGCCAGAAATAGAGTAGCAAAAATGGGATAGCAAATTGCAAATAAACCCTTCAGACGGCGGGCGCTTTGTGCATCGGCACCGAGCTAAGAAGCCCTTAGCAGCCGAATTGCTCTCTGTCCGTCTGTCCGACTGTCCGTCCGAGTGTCTGTCCGTCCGACTGTATCTCCATTTGTGCATTGCCATGCTAAGTGCAGCAGGCAATTCAATTTGCCATTAAAGCTGCCTTAAATTTCGGTATGCCCAGCGCAGATAGTTTTGCATCTGCCACCTGAGCTCGTGTACCTGTCTGTCAAGCAGCGGCAGCAGCGGCGGCAGCAGCGACAGCAGCGACAGCAGCGACAGCAGCTCCTGTCTAATTGCAATTGCAACGTGATATAATTGCGTTAGCTGCCAAATGCAATTTGTTGCAATCAGTTGACAGGATTGAAGCGTGCCAGTCTGCAGACCGGCTGACAATTTCGATTATGCTCGTAAGGGTATGCAAAAGTGTTAATTACTTGCTAAAAAAGGAAAAACAGTGCACATTTGTATACCCTTGCGCAGGGTATAACAATGTTATATATTGAGTAGCCCAAGCGAACAATCGAAAGCCAATAAACAGATACAAATGCAAAGCCGCACAGATACAAAGATACAAAGATACAATTGGCACTTGGCTAAGACCGCACAAGTTGTCAACAGACAGCAGGCAACAATGCAATTGGGGAAATGGAAAATAGTTGAAGCAAACGAGAGAAAAGTGCAGCAAGAACTTTAACAAGAGCTGCATCTACATTTAAGTATCTACATGTGTTCGTGTGTATCTCAATCTATTTGAGCCGGCACCAGTTACCTGGTACCGAATTACACGGACTTTACATGCGAATATGCAAATTGGGCGCTAGTTCTGATAGTCATGCTGGGCAAATAGAAGCATTCGGCGCTTAATTAACAATGCGAGGGTATCTTGGCGTGCGGCATCGTGCTGTGGCATATTCCGTATTCAGTTGAAAGTTTTCACTTGATGCCACGAGTAGCTGGCAGCTGTGGCATGCAACTGAACGCTGAGGGGTAACTCAAAGTCAAGCACTCTCTGCGGCCGCATGCTAATTTGTTTTATTTTGTTTGGTGCCTTTTGTTTTGCTGGGCCATGGAAATTCAAATGCATTGCAGGCTGGCAAATCTGGCGGGCTTATATATAATAATACCTTTAAAATAATAGTTAACTGGGCGCCTCTAATTTAAATTTGTTTTAACAGCAGCTTCAAATGATTTTTATGGCACAAAATTGTCTTCAAAGAGCAAATTCTTGCAAGGGTAAGAAAAATTAATTCAATTTGCCCCAGCCCAGGGAAAGAGAGGGAGATAAAAGAGAGAGAGAGAGAGAGAGAACAGCTAGGGCAAAAGTTGAGCGCAACCTTTGCCATGTTTTTCTATATAAAATTTTAATTAAATCTACTAGGCCTACACACCCACACACACACACACACAGACAGAACAAGACACCAGCTGTGCAACAGCAACAACAACAACAACTAAAACAACAATTGTGAATTCCTGAAGTGAACTTTGCATTGTTGTCACCGCCCGGTTTCGCTTTACATTTTAAAGCAACTCGTGACTCGGAACTTGAATTAATTTTTTTGTATTTTATGCGGCCAAAGATTTCCACAAATGAAAGAAAATACGACGAGAGCTGGAAAATATGGCTGTTGTTGACATTTTCTTTTGTGTGGTAGGGTTTGAGGCATATTCTTTACTCGTTTTTCTTTCTTGTTTTTTCGTCTCTTTTTTTTTTTTGTGGGATGCCCCTAAAACTTTTGCGATGCGTGTAATTTCGGTTCGGTGTTGTTGTTTGTTTTGTCAGCTCAAGCGAGTGTAAAGAGCAAATGTGAGTTCCATGCGAATCTCCACCCATTTCTTTTATATGCAATCAATTCGCTTTTTTCTCCGTTTGTTTGCAGGCCTTGTTCGTGCCACATGTTTGGGAAATTGAACAGGTTGTAAACAGGTTGCGAGGCTTTTATTGATAGCAAGAGCGGCTTCTTAAAGACGACAACCAGCGCGAAGGCATTCAAAATGCCATCAAAAGCACATTTGTCACATCAACAACAACAACAACAGCGACACGCAGTTAGAGCGGCTGCGCGATACTCTGTTTGCAGAGGCAGAAAGTCGAAAACTGTGACTAGTGTATATATCTATAATAATTTATTCTAGATAGCTCTGATATTCTTTAGTCTCTAGTTTGAAAAATGCCAAAAAAAACAATATGCTTTGCACTTGGCGAACAGTGTATCCGGAAAATATTTAAAATAATATCTAATATCTAAAATAATTTAGTACAGATAGCTCTGATATTTTTTAATCTCTAGTTTGAAAAATGTCGAAAAACCAATTTGCTCGCTTTGCACTTGGCGAACAGTGTACCCGAAGATATCTAATCTAATCTATCTAATATCTAAAATAATTTAGTATAGATAGCTCTGGTATTATTTTGTCTTCAGTTTGAAAAATGCCGAAAAACCAATATGCTCGCTTTACATTTGGCGAACAGTGTATCCGAAGAATATCTAAAATAATATCGAATATCTAAAATAATTTAGCATAGATAGCTCTGATATTTTTTGGTCTCTAGTTTGAAAAATGCCAAAAAACCAATATGCTCGCTATGCACTTGGCGAACAGTGTATCCGAAAATATATCTATCTAATATCTTAAATAATTTAGTATAGATAGCTCTGATATTATTTAGTCTCCAGTTTGAAAAATGCCAAACAACCAATACGCTCGCTTTGCACTTGGCGAACAGTGTATCCGGAAAATATTTAAAATAATATCTAAATAATAATATCTAATATCTAAAATAATTTGGCATTTAGCTCTAGTTTCTAGTTTGAAAAATGTCAAAAAACCAATACGCTCGC
The DNA here is from genome assembly GCA_035047465.1 of Drosophila sordidula. Taxonomy (NCBI): domain Eukaryota; kingdom Metazoa; phylum Arthropoda; class Insecta; order Diptera; family Drosophilidae; genus Drosophila; species Drosophila sordidula. The sequence continues at coordinate 4,789,182 of JAWNPQ010000131.1, forward strand.
TTTGTACTTGGCGAACAGTGTATCCGAAGAAGAGGCACATTAATGGAGCTGCACTTAAGGCTGCTTTGTGTGCAACACTCGTAATGCCAGCGCAGAGCACGATAAAAACTGAGGCTTAAAAACCCACATGACACACAGAGTAGCAGCACACACACACACACACGCACACACACACAGGGATTAGAGAGCGAGAGCTGTGACATTGTCATATGTATGCATTTGTATTTGTCACCGCTGGCCTTTGGGCCCGGCCGGAGGACTTGTGAAGGCGGCAACAGCTGACAGCAAGTGCTTCACTCAAATAACAAAGCTGGCTGGGGTTTTTTCTCGCACTCCCGGGGGAATTTGTTGGCCAGTTGGAGCAATGTATAAATATTCATTAGCCGTGCTTTTGAATTCAATTGGAACGCAGGGGCCGCCGCTCGGTTAGCTTCTCGGAATCCAGTTGATTAGAATGCCTCAAATAGCGCCAGTTGGAAGCTGGCAGCTGACAAGCTGGAGATGAAGCTGACCGCAAAAAAGTTGCCAACATTGATGCGCCCTGACATGCGTCAGCATGCGGGCGTGTGTGTGTGTGTGCGGGTGTGTGTGTGTGTGTGTGTGTGTGTGGGTCAGATGCGCACTACTTCCGCTTGATCGCACTGGCAGCCATTTGGTTGACATTGCTGCGAGCTGAAAGCTGATAACACGGCCAACGTTCGGCCATCGGGCGCAGACAGCTGTGAGCTCCAGCTTATTTATTTGGCCAAAATCAGGACTCAAGCAGCTGCAATTGTTTGCCCTTCAACCGGGCTGTGCCTGACTTAATATATCCGCAATTAATTATGGCCAAGAAACAACAATTTTCATTGCATTTGCTGGCCGAGAGGGAAGAAACATAAGCCAAAAGGCTTTGTGGCATTCGATTATGGCCAGCAGCAACTACTGTAGCAACGTGCAAATACCCTGTAAAGATGTTTATTTACTTTTTCTGCTAATTTACTTAATTTCTGTTTTATTCTATAAATAAATTCAAATAAATATTATATAATATATAAATATTTCTGCAGTTTGTTGTCTTGCAAGCTAAGCAACCCCGTCTGCATTCGCTACTGGGCATAATTAGTGCGATTTATGGTTTGTGCAAAGCATTTAATTTAAGTGCGTTTGTTTATGGATGGCTTGTGGCTTTGCGGCGCTTAAATCATAAAATCCGCTTTTATGATTTGCCGCCTCAAACGGGCCAAAATGGCAGGCATATGGCCTGGCTAAAAAGTATGCAAAGCTGAGGCCGCTTTTCGGCTAAATTTTGTGCAATTAATTTCGAACTGTTAATGGAGTCAAGACCGCAGCCATAAACAAATTATTTTATGACACAGGCCGGGCATTGCAATTAAAGTGTGTGTGCGAGTGTGTGTGTGTGTGTGTGTGTGTAGTTGCTCTTGTATTACTTAGTTGTATTTGCAGGCTTAATCATGACAAACTGGCGTCAGACGGTGACTAAAAACAGGGCCAGAAGCGATGCCGTTAAACTGTTAATGATGCTGCTCTTTATGGCACACACACACACACACACACACACGCACACAGCCCGACTGGGCCAAAAGGAAACACCTGGCCCCAAACATTAAAGCCTTTTTCTGGTTCAATGGTGTGCAGAAAATGGGTCACTAACTGTTACTTATTTATACTAATCAGAGCAAATTGCCGACGACGTCGCGAGGGTGCAAGGTGGATGGGAGTGGAGGGGGGGGGTGCCGGGGGGGCTGGGGGTGAAGGTGAAAGCCGAGGCTTGTTGACTCTTCTGTTGTCGCTGCCACTGCTGCTCTTATTCCGGCATTTCGCTTTTATCTGCCGCCTTAAGTGTTATTAAAAACTTTGTTGAGGTACCTAAATTTAGCTGCACAATGAGCTGCGCCAAAAGTTGTTGGCCCCGCGGAGAGTTCTTGGCCGGGGCCGGCACTTGGCCAGCACTTTGGTGCCGGCAGTGCAGCTCATTATGCAGCTGCTGCCACACTTGGCGACTTAATGAGCAGCCTGCCACATGGCTGTTGCAATTGCAGACGGAGAGGGGGGCAGACGAATGGGGTGCTCAGTTTGGCGCTTTCTTTCTGGCAAATTGAATTGGCGCAGTGCGTGGCTAATAGCCGCCATGTGGCCAAGCAGTTGGCTAATTGGACTGCAATTCTTATGATTAAATCACTGGATATCATGATGTATATGGAAATCCAATCAGAATTCGTCGCCCATCGCAATCCATCTAATCGCATTTGGCTGTTGTAATCAGACTGGACTTTCTTATAAAAAAGGTAAAAGTGCTCGTTGTGGGAGTGAACGACTAGCAGATACCCTGTGGCCATTGTAAAATATATGATAATATGTCAAATATCTGTCTCCAGCTCTTGTAATCTGATATGTACAAGAGACATGTGCTGAAAATCGATATTTATCGATATTTATCGATTTTAAGGACATTGTGTAAATTTTAAATTCATCATAAACCTGAGCAGTGGCATAGGCGGGGAGGGGAGTTTAAGCCCCTCATCTAAAATATATTATATAAATTCCCCGCCAAAAACTTCCTGCCTACGCCACTGATATATAAGTTCTTTATAAATTCGTTCTCAACTCCTTCTGTCACAAACGCTTGCACAACGCCATTATGCCCCTTTTCGCCCGCTACCAATGGGTATGGCGCTCAATAAAAAAAGGTTCGTCAAGGAAATTTGTAATTCGACTTTGCGGTCCGGAGATCTAATAAATTTGATTGCAACCGAAGCGTAAAAGCCAACGGGCGAAGGCTTCGAATGCTGCAAGGAAGGTCAGCAAACTGTTGCCGGCTGCCGCCGCAACCGTGGCGGATTAGTGGCATGCCCCAAAAACAGGGCGCGGCCAGTCCGCAAAAATTAATGCAAAAACTTAATCAGGCGCAAAATGAAGTTGCAGCTGGCTCCGCCGCAGGGCGAGCAAATTGTTGCAACGCGCCCGCAGCTTGCCCCCGCCTCGGCCCGCCGGGTGCTTGTGGTGCACGTCACGTCGCAATGACGACATCGATTGTCAACATCTGTGGCTGGCTGTGGCACAAATTAAACACAAACATGGGGCAGACACGTTCAGACACTCGCACGTAACGACCGGAGACATTCTCACTTGCTCAAATTTGCGCTCGCTGCTCCTTTGTGTTTGCCTTTGGGTCGAAGAAGCATGCAAACCATTGTACGACATCATCATCATCATCATCATCATCATCCTGATTATTGTCAACGCCTCGGACTTGCACTCGACATGTGCCTTTGAGGCTGCCGCACGTAGTCCAAAAGCCAGCGAGTTCTTCTGAACTCTGGCTCAATTGGCCTGCGTGTGTGTGTGTGTGTGTGTGTGTGGGGGAAAATCCGCCATGTAGGTTAATCGCATACACAAACCGATGTGTGTGCGCAGTTTTCCACGCCAAAGATTGCACTTGCCCCAACTCTGACACACTTGTAGTCAGGGTGTGCGTGTGTGTGTGTGTCGAGCAATTTTGGGCAACTCATAAGTGTTTGCTTAGCGTATGTGTATTTGTGTCAAGTGAAATAAAAATTGATCAGTTTGGCCAGCACTTGATGCCCTTTGTGGCCACGATAAAAACAAGCAGAAAAAACCCGAAATTCGCTTGAATTACTTTAAATAAACGTGAATAATTGAAATGAATGTTGGAATGTTCAGTTATAGCATGACACTCATAAATTTGCAAGCATTTGTCAAAGTGCAAAGTGCTGAAATATGCAGATGACATACATATACACATACATATGCATACAAGTACACACATATCTCCATATGCAACTGAAACTGCGTTCAAAATGGCATTTTGTGACAGTGCAAAGTGGTACAAAAAAAGGGAGGTCGAATATTTAACACACTTTCTGGCAGCATCAAAAAAAAAAAAAAGCTATACAATATTACTATATTGGCCTACTACTAAATGGAACTTTAAATTTAATTCAATTTACATTTTATATCGAATTATTTCATCAAAGCTTTGCGTGGAAAATGATCTAAGGAAAAAGCGTCATTAAAACCATTCAAATGCAGAAATCTGTTAACAACAAATTCGGAGAAAACGTTGCATAAAGCCACAAAATATAAATTAATTTGTATGAAAGTAATATGAATTCGGTTTTGAAAGCAAACCCGAAAATTGCCAGCTAGCCAGAAAATATATAAATGTATTCATGTTTCCATCTATATATGTTTTTGCTAGACAATAATTGCAATTCACCATAATTTGTATGGCATTCTATTTGCAAGGGATTTAAGCGGAAAATTCATTAGCTACTTCAAAGATTGTAACGTGGCGCGTCTGGCCTGGAAGACTGGGACTGGGGGGCGATGGTTTAATTTTCCCATTTCCGTGGCAAATTTCAATTTAAATGAAAAACCTGCATTGTCAATGAAATGCGCACCAATACCATGACACGGCCGCGCACACAGATACACGGAGAGCAGCCCGTGCTGTTGCTGCTGTCGGTTTTATATGCGTCTCGCGCTTTGTTCAACTTAAATGGCAAATATCTGACGGATAAATTGAGCTTATTTATCAAAGTTTTAATTAAAAACTTCATAGCAGCAGTCTCTAAATTGCTAAGTGTGTAATTACAACTGCCGCGACAGCAACAACAACAGCAACAACACCACCAGCAACAACAACAACAATAAGTATCAAATCTGCACACCTTGAGACGAACCTGAGCTGCCGATGTTTCAGCGTCAGCAACGTTTTCCAGCGGAAGCGGAAACAGTTCACTGCGCCCTAATGTATGCAACAAATAAAATTCACACCAAATTGAATTAGACTTAATAAACACGAATACCCAAGCGCCAGCTGGAGGCAGCTGGAGCCACGCAATGCAAACCTCGCTCTCGCCAACAGAGTCGCCCTGGTTACTGAGAAGCTAAAAAGCTAGATCTAAGGGTCAAGGAGGGTAAAAAACAGCACTCGTGTAATTAAGAAGTTTTTCAATAATAAGCAAGGGGGGATACATGATTTTTTAAAATATGGCAACCATCCATTGGATCTCTCTACCAGGTTCCTACAGTAATTTTTAAAATAACCTTCTCCTTGTAAATTCTGCAAATAGTATACATTTGCCCATATATATAACATAAATCTTATATAAGTATCACCTGTGATCAATCGTTTTTTCCCCTAAATGTAAAACTAGATTAAGTTGCCACTAAGTTAGCAGAAAAACTTGTTTAAATAAATATACAAAATTTAAAAAAAAAAAATAAAAAAAAAAAAAATATGGCAACAATTTGGTGTAGTATCTAGCTAAAAATGAGGGAAATATCTACATGTGTCTTCACACTTCGAACCTCACTGTTTTGCATATTTACTTTATTTATAATATATGCAAATCAATTTCTTTCTTTTTTTTTTTTTTTGTAAACTTCAATCAACGAAAAAAAGCAAAAGTCGTTTTCATAAATCCACAGTTTTCACTGGCTGCTTTAATATTTGATTTTAAATTTCTTGCTCAAACGCAAGTGGCAAAAAAAAAAAAAAAAAAAAAAAAGCCAGAACCGAGTGGGAAACAAGCTGAATTGGCAGCACTGGCCGTCAAGCGCGGAATAAAAATGGCGCTGCAGGACGAAGTACATGCTAGAGAAGTAATAGAGAAGCGCAGAGAAATTCATAAAGCGCGCTTTACGCGTGACTGAATTTAACGGTACTGCGGACTGCCAACCGAAAGGAACAAGCAAAAAACACGCCCAATCCCAAAGAAAATCACAAACAACATTCCAAGCATTTCAAAAGGCCACGGACGGAAGGACGAGAACAGAAACAGCAAAAGAAACTGAAACAGAAACAAAAGAGTGAGGCGAACAGCAAAATTATCAAATTGACAAAGCCCTCAAGAACAACAAATACACTTTTCAGGAACTCAAGCACTGCGTAAATGGAAATTGTCGAAACTTGCAGCGAAGTTATATTCTTTATTAAAGATCTAAAGATTGCCAACAGTTTGACACAAATCACAGATAATATTTCTCCTGCTCGAGAAATGCGTTCTGGGAAATGTTCAAGTGTGCTTTCAACTGAATAATATATTTATTAGGGAAAGTCACACAAAAGATTATCAGTTCGATCAAAGATAATACCCTGGAATACCTGGAACTCAGGCGGTAAGTGTGCTGTCATGTGAGTAATATAGTTATTAAGGTCTGAGATCTAAGGATTACCATCAGTTTGATTGTATTAAGATGGCTGATACCCTGTAGCTGGCATCTGTCGGCATGCTGGCCGTGCACATAGGTTGGCAGCAATACCCTGTAAATATCTCTGGGAACAAACACACAGAATAAACACACAGTGTATGCAAAATGTCAGCATTGCTAGCAATATATAAATTAAAATTTTCCTGCAAAGAAAAGCGCAGAGAAAATTTCTCAAAGTGCAGACCGGAAAAGAGCAACACGAAGCGCTGCCGGCCGCCGGCGGCGTTGGCAGAGGGCCACGCAAATAGACAGACGGACGGACAGAGCAAACAGTTGGCCGGGGCGTGGACAACAACAACAACTCCAGCTGGAACTGTGGGACAAAGCGAAGTCGCTGTCGCGGCCGCTTCAAGTGAAAGAAATAAAAAATAAATTGCGAAATGCCAACAAATAAAAACTGTAAAAGCATGGGCATAAAAACGCCTATAAGCCCCCACGCCCCGCCCCGCCCCTTTGGCCCGAGGTCATTGGCAGACAGGGCAGAGGACAAGAATATAGCCAAGACGATTATAAAGAGATTTGTGTGTCTGGCTGCCAGTTGGGCGGCAGGCAGCAGCCCGGAAACACCCAACCCCCCCCTCTCCCCTCTCTAGCTGTCCTGATGAGCCGCTGATGACTGTCATCACAATCAGGATTATGATAATATTATAGTAATCGTTATCATCAATGTTGCGGCAGTTGTTAGCGCTGGCGCTCCATCTGGGCCAGCTTGTCACTTCATTCTGGCCATGTGACGGAGACGTCGGCCAATTTGGCAGACCGAGCAACAAGCCGGAAAACGTGAATTCAATATGAAAACGCAAAGCGTTTGTTTGCCTTTGATTTTGAGCAAATATTGGCGCCGAGAAACATGCATTAAATCGTATTTGTATTTCTGCACGTGGAGGCCTGTTATTTGAGGCATTTTTTGTGCATTGAATTTATATAAGGTATATGGGGAAGTTCGCATAAATTACTTTTATCACGAAATGTGATATCTTTTGGGAGGCGTATCAGAGCACAATTTATTTATGGTTTATTATAAGTGCAAAGCTAAGTAGGGGTATTTTATATTCGGCGTGCCTCGAAAGCCAGCAGGCAGATCAGCAAGCAGCCTTCAAACGGAGCTAATTCCTTCAACTGAAACCCTTTGACAATATTTGAAATTGAGTGCCAGAATTAGATCTTGAGATTTAAGTGCCCTCAATGGCTCATAAATAAATACCAAATGGCCGAAACAATTTGTTCAGTTTAAGCCAAACACTGTGTTGGCTCTCAAAACTTGGCTCGTTAAAAGGCTCTGTTGAGCATTTCATTAATGGCCTTCCTTAATTATGCACTGTGCCTGCGTGTTCACAATTTGTTGCCTACTTTCGGGCGGCGACTGAAAACTGACCTCAATTGCGATATTCAGAAGCCGAAAAAAAATCTTTTCGAAATTCAGTCAACCACTTTGCATGGCGGATATGCGAACTTATTGATTGCGCTGGCAATTCCATTTGCCAGACAAGCTATAAAAAATAAACTAAACTGAAAAGAAGCTGAAGAAAAATCCCAACACGTGGAGGCTCTGAGCTCTGTGTTTGGCAGCGGAAGTAAAGCAGAGATTGCCAATAGCTAGACAGCAACAGCAACAAGCACATGTCTGTGTGTGTGTGTGTGTGTGTGTGTGTGTGAGTGTATGGGTGTTTGCTTTCCTAGCCCTGCCTGATTGACTGCCTTAGCATATGGCACAATTTACATTGTTGTCAACATTTTTTTTTTGCCTTCTCGACTGCACTTTGTATAGCAAAGCTGTAAGCCGAATATGAAATACCCTTGCAGGAGTTAAGAGGCCTCTTCAGCCTCACAGATACCCTGCAGTCAGCACTTAATTACAACTAACTTGCGGCAATAAGCAACTTTTCGCTTGCCTTTGATCTTAAGCGTTGCCGGCTGCTGTCTGCTGCAAACATTAGCACAACTCCAGCCCGGGTTGAGCGGGTTAAAGGGTATAAAAAGTGGGCAACTAAACTTTAGACGCAATATCCGAAGCTGAGACTGTATATTTGACCAACAGCCGAAGGGGTTGCGCCGGCGGGCGGTGGCAAAAAGTTTGCACTGTGTTTTTGCGGGCTGTTTAGGCCAAGTTAGTTGGCCAGCTCGGCATGTCGCTGGCAGCGGGCAGCCAAGCATGAGCCGGCAGTTCAGTTGGCCAACGCTTCCTTATTAAAACTGAAACCGACATTCGACTCTCGCCAGACGACAGCTTGTGGCAGGAACGCTGCTTTGTGCAGCAGCAACCTGGAGGGGAAAGAGAGGGGAAACAAAAGGATGCACTGTTTGTCTATATACTCTGTAGAGAAAGTAAAGAGCTAAAGAGAGTACATTGGTTTGGCAGATAGAAGCCCAGTTGCCAAGAACATTTTGGGGAGGACTCTCTTCAATTGTTTGAACAGGGTATGGCCCGGTTGCATACAGCCGACGGCAGGCGCCCCACCTGCTTTGCTTCTGATTTTCCACTTGATGGAGTGCAAATTCGTAGCATCGCCCTGTGCAACGGGGCGTATTATCAAATTATAAACATTTCGTGCTGCAAATGCAATGTTAATGAGCAGCAGATGCTCAGCGTTACGTTAATTAGGTTGCATGCCAGCACAATCAAACACCCACCCACTCCCACTACTCATTTATTCATTTGGCCACTCATTTAGTTGCACATTATCTAAAAATATATATATGTGCGTGTGTGTGTGCAGTTTCCTGCTGAAATGGAAACACGAATCTTTTTCTGCAATTACAGAAATTGCCGTCAACATTTATGCTCATGAATTTCGCAGCCCGTTTGAGGCATACATAATTTATTTTCTCAACTACCGCCATTATAACATCAAGTTGAAAGACGTGCTTGAAACCGTATTTCCTACACGCCCAGCGTCCCTTTCCGTCCCTCTCGCTCTCGCTCGCTCTCTCCCTTTTTGGCCAAGTGGACATTTGTCGCCAAGTTGAAATTGCTTTTAATAAAATACAATTTCTGTTTGCTTTTGGCTTGGCCCACATTCCAGGAATGCCCGAGAATGCTCAAAATGAGCATTTTATAGTCATTAAGTGCTATCAAAAGGCGCGTGCACACACGCACACACACACACACACACACACACAGAGAACTTGTTGACCAATCTCATATAGGTACACTGTAAATTTCAATAAACTGTTGGCTTAGAAACAAACAAAGCAACTTGAAAATCTGCCTGAGCATTAGATCAGCAAAGAGAGAAAGAGAGAGCGCGAGCGAGCGAGAGAGAGAGAGAAAGCAAGCTCAAGCAATCAAATGTTTGTGGCACTTTAATCAATGCCTGGTTAGGGCAAATGCGACCACAAAAGCTCAAGCCATAAACACAACCCAGCACACATGTGTGTGTAGGTGTGTGTAGGTGTGTGTAGGTGTGTGTAGGTGTGTGTAGGTGTGTGTGTGTTGGTGTATGCCTGCGAGCGATTTCTATGAAGCCATCGGTGTCGCAGCATTGTGCGGCTTGAGTGGGGCCAAGAGCTGCCTACAAGTGCTACCCGAAAAGAACAAAAACTATTAAAGTAAGTGGAAATGGGCGCATTAGGGCGTGCACACATAAGAGACCCCAGTCGGGGAGGACGGGGGCGGCGGGGGCGCCAGGGGATGTCTACCATTTGGCCGCTTGAGCGCGTCGCCATTGCCCGACTAAAGTAGGCGGCCTCTTGTCGAACCTTTTATGTGCTTTTAATTTTCATGAAAAAGAAAATGAATTTAATTTTTTTTTTTTTTATAACTGAAAATAGTAAAAAACATATTGTGAGCAGATTTGTACGCCTGTTTCCCATTTTGATTGTGTTTCCGTGCGTTGTTTCCCTCTCCATTTTCAATTTGCACTTTGCATAAGCAGTGCAATTTTTTCTTTGCGCTGCAGCTGCCGCCGTTCCCAGGCGAACCAGAATAAAGGCGGGGCGCCACGCGGCGTATGCGCGATATATTTGCATGCAAATGCGCGTATTTGTGCGCGCGAAAATACCCAACAGGGCATTATGCCCGTGACTCGGCATTAAGAAGCGAAGAACAAGTCATCCGCTCCAAGGAGGCCGGGCTGCTTCATTAGTTGCATTAGGAGCTGCCTGGCGAGTGCAATTAATTACGAACTCCGGGCGGCAGGCTGCGTTAATGTGTCCACTGTACATTGTGGCCACAATAAAATGGCCGGCATCAGGCGCAGGCTCTATCAATGCCAAGTAGATGGAGCAAATATAATTAATGGCCCACAAACAAGCACAGCAGCAACCACACACACACACACACACGCACACAGTTGTCTTTTGTGTATGACAAATGAAGCACATATACAGTTGAGGCGTGGCCCATGTTTAATAACTGCCAATGACAACTTTAATGCGAGGCCAAATTTAATTTGTATATGGCCAAAATAGCGGGCATAGCATCGCGCCTCAGCCGAGCCGGATATAAAGCTAACTAAGTGCCGCAGTTGAAGCATCCGGTCTAGACTTGATTATCACTGTGAAATTCCAGCGTGCTCCCACCAATTTTTTTTCGCTCTCTGTTTTGGCCCGCTGTGCAACTGGCAGGCGCCAAACGAGCAGCTGTTCATTCTAGCCAGCGCCGGCAAATGAGATACGTACTTAAAGATACAAAAAAAAAAATGAAGAAGACATAGCTGAGGAATATCAGGCAGCGGCAGGCGTGCCACATGCTAAGCTGGGTGTGCGTGTGTGTGCGTGTGTGAATGTGCGGGTGCTTGTTATTCCCCATTTGCAGTTGGCAGCAGAACGTTTAATCTACCATAAACACATGACTGGGTATTTATGAGTGTGTGTGTATTCGAGTGTGTGTGCGTGTGTGCGGGTGGCTCGACAGGTGAGTGTTTTGGCTAAGCCGTTGTGATTTTTTTTTTGTTTTGCCTTTCATATTGTTTGCTGAGTAGATTTTGAATGGCGTTCAGTCAATAAGTCGAGTCCTTTTTGGGGCCCAGTTAGCCTCAGTTAAGCCAGTGTAACCGACTTTAACATTAAGTTTAACATGCATAATTCATCATGCATCATTCATAATATCTGCCCCATCATTATTTTGCAAATGTTGACTTAGCTCGCCGAGGGAAAAGCAAAAGTAATTATGAAAATGAATAATAATTGCATGTTTTTTATAAAATAGAATTAATTCCAGCCGGTTGAGATTTCGTCGGAAAAATGTTGTAACAAGCAAAAAATATTATTTTAGTTGCGGCGAAAATTCAATTTATGAGAGAAATTCAATTACGCCCTTTCGATTTTATAACTTTCAGTTTCCATGAAATTGTCGCATTTTAAAATTCAAAATTCCTGGAATGAATATCAGACGAGCAGTATTCAGTTCGAAGAAGCGAAAAGAAGTAAGCAAATCCTATCAATGCAGATCCTTCACGGAAGTGAGCTTGAGCTGGAAGAGTCCTCAAGGAGTCCTCCGTTAAACCCTAACACACACGCCCTCACAATCTCACAATCAATTACTTAAATTAAAGCTTTCTTTTCAAAATAACTACGGGGGATTTGCGCCAATATGAGTGGGAAACGGGCCCCAAATCCGATTATAGAAACGGCAATGTAAATGTAAAATGCAAAAGGACATAAATACAGCAACTGCGTGTTTTTTTTTTATTTCTCATATTTATTTGACAATTTTAGAATTTATTGTATTGTACTTCAAGGCAGGCCCTAAGGCACTTTTCCCTCTCTCTTTTTTTTTATTTTTTTTTTTTTGTTGAGGGTGCCATGTGCGAGCATAATAAAAATGCATAACATGGCGCTGGCATTGTGGCCAGGGAGCGCCCGCCGGCGGCACACGCTGGGGAGCGGTGGGGCAGCGGTGGGGCAGCGGGGGCAGGTTCGATTTTCGAGTGGCAAAAAGGCAAATAAAACTTGCGCCCGGCTACAAATTTAATGCGCTTACGATAAATTTTCATTAGGCTGGCAAATGTTGGCATTGAATCCGATTCGCAGGCGAGAGCAATCCCAATTTGAATTGAGTGTCCTTTAAAACGCCTCACCTGGCCACTTGCAGGACGTGCTGCGCTTTATTGTTGTGGCTGTTGTTGTTGTTTATGCCTTAATGCGCTCGTAAAATGCAAGACAGGTCACGGCTAGAATGGGCTAGAGGCACGTACACACACACACACACACACACACACACACGCATTGTTTTCGTCGCTTAGTAGGTCAAAGAGATTTAGTTATTTCGTGTTGCGGCTTACCTGGCGTATACTTAATCACCTAACGCTGAAAAACACTGTAGCTGTAACTGAAACTGCCGCCAAAGGCGAAAGGTCAACTGCGCGCTGGCACGTGAGATTGATTAACCAGCTGATTTATTGTGCCTGACAGACAAACGCACAGGTGTTTATATTCGAGTCTAGCACTGCGCACAAATAGGCATTACAAATGGCCCTTCAAAACGCTCAACCGTCACTTGGGCCGCTTATCAGATGCCTTGGCCAATTCCTCCAGCTGGCTGTTGGGGCGAAACGCGCGCGTTGCGTACAAGTTGAAAACTGATTGGTCGCCTGCTTGGCCCGCTGCTTTTATAAAGCCGCCAACTGTTTGCCGCACAGCATTCAAAACACAACATGTTGCAGGCACGCTTGCAACGAAAACAAAACTTCCAGCTGGCCACGGCGCAGGCGCCCAACGAGGGGCGGCCGCTGTTCGATTTATGGCACGGCGGTCCTTCTTTTACCTTGCAGCCAGGACACGCACCCGAGCTTTCGAGGCCAGTTCGCCCCTCTCGCTGGAAATGTTGGCCCGAACATGTTTGCGACGCTGCTACCAAAATTGCCAAAGTTGCCAACCGCGACTTGGCTCAATTTGGGCCAGCTTGGAAACTGCAGTCGCCTTACTATTCAGCTTTTATTATAAATAAATAAGAAAGTAAAAAAATAACTCCCTTTGCTTGGGAATAAAGTCTCTATCTTACATACTTAAAAGGCGAAGACTCAAAATATTGCTACCCTTAGACACCAGAACCGACTTAAACCTTTAGAAAAAAATAATAAAAATAAAAAAATGTAAATAGTCATAGTTATAAGTCATAGTCTTAAGTATAGTCATAATTTTAAAGGCGGTTCGCCAACCAACTGCGAAGGTTTTAGTTAAAAGTGCGCTAGAGAAAAAAAAAACATACTTAAAAGACCACTAAACTGTTAACTATCAGGAATTCCTGCCAAGAAACAAAGAACAAGAACTTTACCATGAGTTATGAGCTATCAAAGGTAAATTGAGCCAACCTCAGGCTTTGAGTACGACATGGCCAGGATTTAGCCGGGCCGGCTGGCCGTGTCCTTCAGCGGTAGCCTGGCAACGATTGGGCAGCCTGTCTCGGGCATGCTGGTCGGCCTACCGCAACCGGAATGCCAATAGTAACTGATAGGCTTACAATTAGGAGCGCCTGTCAACAGTGGCTCCAATTTGTATCTGACGGAATTTCATTACAATGCTTCTGCTTGTGGTCCTTTGTTAATATTTGACGACGAGTGCTTCCAGCAAGAACTAAGCAAACAGACTAAACTTCGGTTGAGGCATATAAACAAATTCTTTGTCACGGATTGAGATGGGATTTATTTATACGTGAAGTGGGAACTGAATCGATTAGCGATGTTCAATATTCAATAGCATTCAATTTAAAGTGCTGACAGCATTTTGCACTTTGCATGGCCAAAAAGGGCCATCCCCCTACCTCACACCCCCATCCCCCACCCCCCACAGCACCCGTTTGCATTGATGGCAACAACTTTCACGAAACATGTCCAAGTTTTTCATTAACCTGACTCGTCCAGATACGCACGCTGGCAGCTGTCTATGCAAGAGCGTTAACTTGTTCTGCCGCTCATAGTTTGGCCTTTTAAATGCCCTTGCCGTGGGTATATGGGTTTCCACGAGCAGAGCGTCACGCCTATCAGGAAGCGATGCGATGCGATTCGACACAACTGTCGAAGGGTATTTAATCAGCGTCAGAGCCTCGTTTTTGTTTTCATAGCCTGCGGCCATTAAATGGGTAAAACATTTCATAGCCATCAAAAAAAATATATAAGTGCAAACATTTTCTACTTGGTTTGCCGCTTGAATAAAATAGAGGTAGAGAGATAAAATTATATGAAGTTTCCTTAAAATTTGATTTAGATAACATTTGAACTTGATTTTAATTCCAGGGTATCGCTTCGTCCAGCACTCGTTGCTCGTTTTGTTTGGTTTTTAATGATGCTTTTGCGTTACAGTGGTGCAGTGAAGCGTTCATGGATAGCGCCAGGAACCCGAACACGTATTTTATTATCATTTTGCGGTAGTTTTACGTGTGTGTGTGTGTGTGTGTGTGTGGGTGTGTGCGGGTGTGTGCCACGCGAAGAGGCATAAAAAGTTTTGGGCATTCTGTTGCTCAATACGTATTTCAATTAGGTCTCTCTCTGCTTTTTTTTTCGGTGTGTTTTTTGCCTTTTGCTTTATGCATGCCCTTTGAACTGTGCCTGGCCTTTGACCAGGAGACAGAGCACAAAAAAGAGCTGAGCCCTGAGCACAGCTCAATCCATTAAATGAGCTTGTTGACAGCACAACTGTTTTTCATTTCATGGTCGCATGGAATCGGTTTAGTTTTCCGAGTCAAATGTGGAAAATTGTGATAAATGTGATTGCAAAATGCTTGCGGGAAACTTTTGAAATTAAATGCCAATTGCAATATGCAAACAAATCTCTCTTTCTCTCCCTCTGTCTGGCTGCACAAAGAAATGCCATGGCAACCAAAAAAGCTATCAAAAAATATGCAACACACAAACGCACACACACACGCACACACCCAGTGCAGATTTAGGTGAAACTCTTTGCCAGGTAAGCGCAAAGGTGCGCATGACATAATTCCTTAATTACCAAAGTTGTCATATGCACCTGAAAGCTAACATAACAGCAATTCTGCTTACCTCTTCTTCTTCTTCTCCTTTTCTGCTTATTCTTCTTCTTCTGCTGCTGCTTGTTTGTTGTTGGTTACAGTGCAAAATTCCTCTGACACGTGAACAATTGCGCCTAGCTCCAGGTCAAAATTTAGCAGAAAATAAAAAATGCCACAACAAGGCAGCTCTACTCTGTATGCATATATATATATATATTATGGATGTGTCCGAGCATTTTAAATGCAGCTGACATCGTTATTAACTGTAAGGCACACAGAACGTCGTCGGAGTTGAAGCAAGATTTAAAGATATTTTTTCTTACAACTAAATATTCAGTGCACGTATATCAAAATAATATATCAAAATAAACTTATGAATGTAGTTGTACAATTTTAAGCCTTTTGTTCAATTTTATTCAGAGCTAAACAAATTAAATAAATTTTGCTTAGCTATATATTTAAGCAGCCAAAACTGTTTGGCTTTTTGTAAAATAATTCAAAAAACATTAAATAAAATGAATAACATTTTAATAATTAATGCAGAAACATATATAATCAATAATATTTTTTTTGTATTTGTTTTATGACTTACTTTTATCTGAACAATAAGCTGCGCTTTGCTGTTTAAGCCATTAAGCTGATTCTGGCAACCAATTCTGCGGACAAAAAAATGAAAAAATGAAAAAAGTAGATAAGCGATGTTTTACCGATAACTGATTTAATATATATAAAACTAGCAGGCATTTTAAACATTTTATCTACAGTGAAATTGCAGTATCGAGAGACGACTCTTAATAAAGAGAGTATTGATCAGACGCTGCTCACATTTGGCCCACAAAGAGACTGATGGCTGGCAGTCACAGCCAAATTGGCCAAATGTTGTCAAGGAGTTGTCAATGACAATTGCAGCTGCAGCCGCATCAGCAGCAGCAGCAGCAGCAATTTGCCTTTTGGGCAGCCATACTTGCCCCGCCCCCCGCCTTGGCGTTCGTTTTTAGCCTTTACAGTGCCTGCAATTGTCGTGCTGCTACCTTGAGCCGTGAAAATGTCTTATTTGCAGGCGGGTTTCCGCTTCCGTTTGCCTCTGCGGTCTGCGCTGCCAATTTCAATTTCAATTTGCTGACGTTGCCGTGAAATGCGAAATGTTGCCTGGGACAACAGAGAGAAGTTTCTGTTTGACGCAGATTTCGCCGGTGCCACAGTGGCACCAATTAGTGTGCGTTCGGTGCGCCGCAGCCTTGAAGACACCACCTTCGACTCAACTGTCGAAAGTGTGCAACAAAATTCCGATGAAACGTCAAATGAAACGCAACAAAAGGCGAACGGAGATTTTAATTAAAATGTTTTACACGAAATTCCCCCCAAATACTTCACACTTGACTGCTGCATTTGCTGATGCGGCTGCTGCTGCAAATGTTGCTGCAACCGATTTGACAACTATTCTATACATGCCAACAACAACAACCGCAGCGATGAGCAATTTAAATTAACCAGAGGGCACCGGAGCCCAATTTCTGGAATGCAAACAATTAAACTACGAGGGTTGCTCCAAAAGAAACTCGTGTAAAAATATATATATTTAATAAATTCCTCTAGCCTACCTCGCTGTCAAATTAAATTAAGAGCTGTCTGTCAAATGCAAATATGTGCTTATGCACAGGAATCCTTTTGTGGCCAGCTAGTTCGCAGCCTGTCAACCCTGCTCCCAAAAGTAGGCAACAGCAAAAAGCCCCAACTGGCAACGGTAGAGAATTTGGCAAATGTCTCGCCTCACTTAAAGGCATATAAAAGCAAGGCATAAAAACAGTTTACATGGGAGTGTCGACGATTAAATACCCTTTTTATGCTGGCCAAGAATTGATATACCTTATGTGCTGGTAAATGTCGCCTTTCGCCCCTTAAATACATTTGCATAAAAACATAACTCCCTTTTTTATAGCCATTTTCAATGGGTACAGGGCGTAAAAGAAAATGCTGATTGCAGCAAATTTGGCAGCGTGGCTGTTGATTTTTGTGCCTCAGCATATGTGTGTGTGTGTGTGTGTGTGTGTGTGTGTGTGTGTGTGTGTGTGTGTGTGTGTGTGTGTGTGTGTGTGTGTGTGTGTGTGTGTGTGTGTGTGTGTGTGTGTAGGTTTGCCTTATGCATTGGTCAATCAGCGCTGGCATTCAGATTTCGGCCAGTGTAGCTCACAGTTATTTTGTTGCTGTTGCTGCTCCTCCTGTCGTGGATTGATAGCTGCAGTAACTTTGATTTATGGCCTGCTGGCTGCCAGGACACGTGTCCTGAGTATGAGCGAAGCCTGCTCCATTGGGCCTGATGATGATGGCCAAGGCACTGCCAAACTGTCGCCGGCCCTGTTCGGGCCTAACAAACGATCGGCGTCGGTTGTCGCCGGGCCAACAAACGGCAGCAACAGCAACAAGAGCCTGCCATTGTGCAACTAAAACTAATCTTCTTCAATGTTTCGTTGTTGTTGCTGTGTTGCAATTTACAAGCTGCACTTGACATTGAATGCTGCCCAAGACAACACTGAGCGCTGGCATTTATTAGCTTCCACTTGGTTAGCCCCCAGACGTTTATTAGCTCCGCAGTCGGACTCCCGCTGCGCGTACACTCGGCGAAAAGACCCAGCGAGTTGTGCTTTTCAAGAATTTCAAGAACATTCTTCTACTCGCTTGGGAAGCTTAGAGAGTATATTGGGATCTGTTCCTATGAACGAAATTTTTTGCGTAGCTTTTGAAGCTAGACAATTGAAACTTGGAATATATACTCGTCTATATATGCGCCAGATAAAGTGTGAAGATTTTTTGGCTACGCCCAAAGGGGGCGTGGCAAATCGTTTTTAATTGTTTATATATCTCCCTCAGTTTTAAAGCTAGATATGCCAAAATTTGCAGAGAGATTGGTAATGAGCTCCTGCTTTTTGAGCCGAAAAATGTTAGCAACGCTCACTCCCAGTATTCCAAAATAACAATAAACAATATTCAAAAAAACAAGACTCAAATGCATTAGGGTGCAACTGTCTGTCTGTTCCCATGCAAACTAATCTCAGTTTCAAAGCCAATCCAAAAAATCTCTGAGTGTACTTGTATCTTGGCTGCTGCATGCCACCTGACAGCTGTTCGGACCAGGAACTGCTTCAGGTTTACTAGGAATGGAGGTCTACTTAAAGGTAACTTGAGGCCCAACCAACAGGCCAACAGGTTGCAGCAGTCAACTGCAGTTCCAGGGAACTCAGCCGGGCGTAAACTTCAGTTAATTCCACGCTGCAGGTGACACTTAAACTGCAGCCCAGCTGAAAGCCAAATAAAAGCCAACTGAAATATGGCATCCATTCGCAGTGGACTCGGTGCCAAAGGTGGCTGCGTCAATCGGCTTTCAGGTATACCTCATTAATCAGCTCAGCCGGGGCAATACGGGAGGCTCTGGCCCCAACCCAGTGCCAGATTTTCCAATTCTCGTGTCTGCGTCCAAATGCGATTAGCGTTTTTCAGTGTGAACTCCTTCTGGCCAGGCCTGTTGGGCCTAGACAAGCTGCCCGCAAGGCTTTAATGCGAACTTTGCGTGGCCGAGATAATATAATTCTGAGTTATGTTTAAATTTCTTGAACAATTACATTTAAGCATTTACTTAAGCCCATATATGAGTCCACTCTCTTTCCAGTTGTATTCGTGGCCCTTTGCTGCATGATGTCATTTCGTGGCAAGTGCAAAACAATTGAGCGGGTGAATACCCGCGTGTATTCGTCTAATTAGTCAAATATACTATATAGAAACAATAACAATAATAGAGATAACACCAAATGAGGCGACTGTCAATATTGCTCACAGTTTTAAGTCATGTGGCTCTGCTTTGGTTGTGATGGCAGTCAAACTAGTTCCATTATTTAAAACCACGAGCCGTTTTGCCAGATAAAGCTCTGATAAGACTATATTTTTTAAATTAATTTAATTTGTGCTTTTATTTACTTATCTCATTTGAATGAGCCATCAAAAGTAGACATAAACTATGTAATTGCTATTGTTAAGTAAACAAAAAACAAAAAAAAGAATGAAATGCCAAAAGATAGTATTCAATAATAAATTGTACAAATATGGGAAATTTGGAATAGTTTGAAGCAACGCTTTCCTCTGCTATCGGTCAACAGTATCAACATGGAACGGAAAGTTTCTTTAAATATTTTATGAACCCAGCCACCTGAATGGCCATAAAGCCCAGGCAGCTCAAGAGACCGATAATCTCTCTCTCGTTTTTCACATGGATAAGCCATTGAACCGTGACTAGCCCACAGCTTACGTGCCCCCAGCTATAGAAGGTGTTGAAACTAATCAGCTGGCTTTTATTTATAACAGGAGTCAACGCAGAACTATTGTGCTTAAAATAACTATTCTAAATTGGTAATCTAGAGATAACTCTAGAGAGCGCACTCGCATTGCCTTAAGGAGAACCAAATAATGTTGTTTCTTATTGGTCGATTTATTGGTGTGCGACTACAAGATACCCTGCAGCCAGCTGCGAGCTATCGTGACATATTGATCGTATGATATTAATGAACTTTTCAGGATTGAAAAATATCATCAAAATACATATATATATTACTTGAATTGCGTTTAATAGTCGGAGCGAAATATTCTAGTTACGCAGAAACTTCGCGAGAATAAAATATTTCAAATTTGGTTGCTCTAACTCTTTTAGTTTCCGAGATAAGCTCAAAAAATAGGTTTAAAAACCCGATATTTATCGATTATACAAAATCATGAAGAGTTACCAAGAATCTAGAATAAACTCGAGCTGTGTAAGGAATACACGAACTTAAAAAATCAGAAATCAACTATATAGCTCTTAAAGTCTCTGAGATCGACGATGTTCAGGGTATACAAGGGAGGTATTGGAAAACGATAAACTCACTATCAAAGAACTTACATAGGAACTTTCCCCTCGAGACGTGTGCAAATCCACTCTATTTATAAATAAACACGAGTTGGTGGAAACATGAGTTCCAGGAATTAAGTGAATCTCCGAGCACAGCCGAGTTATCTGTTAATACATCTATATATTTAAGTGCCTAATTTAGACTATACATACGATCGTACACATACTAGCTAACGGGTTTTCTGTATTTTAAGGCCGTACTCCGTTGACAGGGAGTCGGTGTCCTTGGTCCTGGGGGCATCCACAACCAGGACCTTTGGCTACGGCACACTGAAGTAACCGGCGAAGAAGACGGCCTTGCTGTTGCGTATGTAGAAGGCGAAGGGATGGTCCACCTTGAAGGTTTTCTTCTGCATGTTCAGGCTCATGGGCACAATTTTGAGAACTGCAAGGGGAGAGCGCATGAGAGGGATCTGGGACGATTGTCATGTCCGAAGGAACACCTACATGTAACCGCCGCTGCCTCGCAGCCCGCCTCGTTGACATCGATGTAGCCGCGATGCTTGGCCGCTGAGATTTTCTGTCCAGTCGCCCCCTGGAAGAGTCGGCTCAGGTTGGCCTCGTCGCCGAACAGCTCCGTGATGCCCAGCTGCAAGTTGTGAAAGGATGCTCAGCGAGGACTCTACGAGCGAACAATAATAACAGGCTCACCTCCTGCAGCGTGTCCTTCAGATCCAAATCGAATGCAATGCTAAACTTGGGCAGCGCGATCTCCACATCCTCCAGGCTCATCCGCTCGCTGATGTCGGGCAACTGGACATCCTTGAGCCTCTGCACCAAGTCCAGCAGACCGCAGACTGTGTTGGGCAGGATGATGAGCAGGGTGATGTCCGAGTCCTCGAAGGGCAGCTCCACGGCTCTGGCAGCCAGCTCGGGCAGCTCCACATAGTTGAACTTGTCCTCCTGGCACATCATGCTCACCGCCCTCCGTTTTCTTATGTCGACGTAGAATTCGTCGGCCATCGTGGACTCGGGCGAGAAGGGCTTGCGGAACAGGCCCTTGAAGTAGAGCACGTTCACCAGGACAGCGCTCGTCTCCGCGTTCACCGCATCCGGCTGCATCAGATCCCGCACCTTCTGCTCTGTCGCCTCCTCCACGAGGGCGTTGATCTGACCCGTGGCCTCACTGCCATTGGCGAAATTCAACGCCACCGGCTGGTGCAGAAAGTAATCCTTGGCGACCTCATTGAACTCGGTCTGCAGCTTCAGCTGTTGGCTAACGAAGAGACGATTCACGGATTTTAGTATCATTTTTGGCCCGTAGTTGCACCGCTGCGTCCAGAAGTCGTGGTAGCTCTTGGCGATCTGTTGGCGATCGTCGGGCCCCAGCTTCAGCGCCGATCGCAGCTCCTCCGCCGTGGAGCCCGCCGCGCCGACAAAGGCCAGCATAAACGCCGTGTGTATCGAGATCGGCGAAATTATCGTATTGCCGCTGGGCATACAGTCCAGCAGGCTGCTGCTCCTGATGACCACATCGTACAGCGCTCGGGCGAAGTCATTGTAGGGGTCCTGGCACGCGCTCATGTTCCACAGCTCACAACGAAAACTGCCGGATGTCAGAAATTTATTGATTCATTACGAAAAGCAAATAATTCAAAGCAACAAAGTGCACAGAGAAACAATTTCTAGCATTGGCAATTGGTTCCTGTAACGCAATCCTTGCGAAATTCCACAAAATATCCATCCTCTGTTAAAGTTAAAATCAAATATTCTCAAAAATCGTTTAAGTATCTTAGAGATACGCTTCACAACAAAATGCACATGGGAAAAGTTAAAGTTCTCAAAAATCATTTAGGTATCTTAGAGATACTCTTCACAAAATAACTGCACATGAGAACCCTGCACGATTCTCTCGAACTCTACTGACCCAAATAGCAATGTGATAAGAAGCAACTCTCGAATTGCCAAATTAGTCACATAAAATAGATAAATGAATTCACTTTGAAGAGAAGAGTCTAAAATATGAAAGGAATGCGAGTGAAGCGAGATTTATAGCTAGGAAATTTAACTTGAACATATTCCAATGGCTTGAAAATCGAAAGTAATGAGCAATTTTAATAATCAAAAAAAAACCAACCGATTAAACCGAGTTTGTCGAACAGACTAACAGCCAGGTGAGTCAGACAGCAAACGGTGTCAAAAAGAGATAGAACAGATAAGATAAACCAAAAATATGCGCTCTCTCTCTCTCTCTCTCACTCTCCGAAATAAGCGTCAAGTGTCACTGTTACTACTGAATTTTTAATTTGATCGGTAAATGTACTTGAATGCAAGAAGTTTCTTGTAGTTTCTATCAGAAATTCGTTTTATTTAGGAGCTTAAATTGGAAAACTAGTTCCAAGTAAAGAGATCTTTTTGAATATGTGAATTGATGAATAGGTTCTCTTTCAGCTCTATATCAGCTGGCTGGTTTTATACGCATTAAAGATTAACAATCAGCAATAGTTGAATTTTTAATATGCCATAAAAATAATGCAAAAGATAGGGAATAATGAGAAACTTTTCCAAAAATTCAAATAAAAAACAAAATAAAAAGAAAAGAAGAAAACGAAATAATTTCGCTTTAAGTTTAAACTGGTTCACGAACCGAACCTAAAGTAACGGCATTGATTCGGACCGTGGAAAAAGTTGTTTACAAACTTCCGTTGCTAGAAATTATGTTTAATCTCACTAGTGGAACCGACTAAGCATGCGCTTATCAGACTGTCTTATGTATAAATATATATTCATTCTATGTACTTACTATGTACATGTGTGTACTATGTACCCGGCTATTGAATTGTGGCTCAGCACGAAGCGTAGATTGGAATTTTTCACTCAAACCTGTTGATAAGCGGCAAAATAGCTAAATAGGGAATCTGAACAATATTGTCAGTCAGTCTGAAACGTACATCCATCGCAGCAGTTTAACGGTGTTCAACTTTAGCTGATATAAAGCCAATAAGCCAAATGAAAAGGAATCTGCAATTAGACGGTAAGCAATAAATTAAAATGAGAATAAATAGGCACAGCTGATAGGCGCCGCAACTAAAGAGAGGCGAGAGATCTGACGCGGGCGCAGTTAAGAGAGCGCTGGATACAGCAAGAAACGACAAGAGCTCAACGATATGAAAAGAGCGCGCGATTGCGAGAGCCACAGCAGGAGCAACGATATAAAAAGAGAGCAAACCAGTTATGTGAAATGAAACAAATCCACGCACACATGCACACATGCACACTCGCTGCGCATATACAAAAAGAACTGTGCACTGAGCGCTCGCAGTCAGTTGGCGTACAGACGCCTGTGCAAACACACCCGAGTGACGTCACGCGCGCACTGCAAGCGAAAAGCAAGCAAGAAAAATATCAGAAAAAGTGTTGGAGAAAGCCGCAAGCCACAAACGAAGCCGTTTTTAGAACGTATTTATTTACACAATAGACAAGACGGCGAAACAACGCCACATACTGAAGAACATCCGACAAGGTGACTCAGCCAGCGGGAATTACATAAAAAATAATGAAATCATTCACACACACACACACACACACTCACACACACACACTCTTCTTTACACTCCACAGTCTGCGTGACGCTCTCGCTGCTGCTGCTGCTACTCCAGCCCCCGCTGCGCCTAGCCTACCGCCCGCCCCCGCCCCCGCTGCAAACCGGGCTCCCAGTCATGGCCAACACGGCAGGCAGCAGCGATGTGGCCGAGTTCTCGCGCCGCCTGGCCAACTTCTCGGCCGGCATGTACGGCAAGCTGACCGCGCAGAAGCCCAACTCGAACGTCGTCTTCTCGCCGTTCTCCATCCAGACGTGCGCGGCGATGGCCCGGCTGGGCGCCGAGGGCGAGACCGCCGCCGAGCTGGATCGCGGCCTGGGCCTCGTCTCCAGCGATGTCGACCAGATAGCGGCGAGCTTTAACCAGGTGCTCGCCGCGTACGCGCAGAGCCCCATTCTGCGCATCGCCAACAAGATCTACGTGATGCGCGGCTACGAGCTGAACGAACGGTTCAATGCTCTGCTCACCAAGCAGTTCCTCTCGGCGGCCGAGAACGTTGACTTTGCGCGCAGCGCGGAGGCAGCGAACAGCATAAACAGCTGGGTGGAGCAGCAGACGAACAATCTGATCAAGGATCTCGTGCCGGCCAAGCTCTTGGATGGCCGGACGCGTCTGGTGCTCGTCAATGCGATCCACTTCAAGGGCAACTGGGTGCACTCGTTCCCGGAGTATGCGACGCACAACGAGCGCTTCCACCTGAACGAGGCGGATGGCGTGGATGTGCCCATGATGAATCTGAAGGAGCACTTCCGGTATGCCGATCTGCCCAGTCTGGATGCCGCCGCGCTGGAGCTGCCCTACAAGGACTCCGACCTCTCCATGCTGATTGTGTTGCCCAACAGCAAGACGGGCCTCGCCCAGCTGGAGGAGAAGCTGCGCACCATGTCGCTCGCACAGATCACGGAGCAGATGCACAGCACCCAGGTGGTGGTCAAGCTGCCCAAGTTCAAGGCCGAATTCGAGGTGGAGCTGACGCCCGCCTTCCAGCAGGTAAATCCAAGTGAAGTTTCTTTCGTTTGCTTTGAGCTCATGCCGATATATCTGTATTCCCCTCCAGCTGGGCATGTCGCGCCTGTTCTCCGACAATGCGGAGTTCGGCAAAATGCTGAACTCACCCGAGGCGCTGAAGGTGTCGGCCATTATCCACAAGGCCTTCATCGACGTCAACGAGAAGGGCACCGAGGCAGCCGCCGCCACCGGTAAGTGCTCTCTCTCTTATCCTATCCCAACGGGAGGTGCACCCTCATCCCCATCCTCATCGGCAGCGTTATCATTGCGTGTGGTTTGTACATTGTCTCGGTGTTTTGTTCTCATTGGTAGCCGCCGTTGTGCGCAAGAAACGGAGCCTCATTTCGCTCGAGGAGCCGGCCCGGTTCCACGCCGATCATCCATTCATCTATGCGCTGGCCCACGAGCAGCAGCTGCCCCTCTTCTGGGGCGCCGTGGTGCGGCCCGAAGGCGCCTCTGGCGCCCAGCACGAGGAGCTCTGATCGCCATATAGCAAATAGAACACTTCACGGGTATTTCAGTTTAGTTAACAATCAAGGTAGCTAGCTATTGTTATATACATATATGTACTATATTTGTCATAAGATATCTAATCGCGTGTAGCTTTTGCCTTTCATGCACCTTAAGCCCCGCACTTGTCGGCAATTTCCAGTTCCGTGCCTTCTTTTAACAATTGTCTCTTGTCTTTAATTTCCAATTGCCACAGCTATCATCATGTCTCGTACAACATCTTTTGTGCCCCAGCCAAAGTCCGTGAATTTCCATGTAAACCGCCCATTTAGCTATTTTATAGCCAATAAGCGGGGTACGCTGCTCTTTGCTGGCAAAATCAACAGTTTCTAAATCAAATTTAAAAATGTATCTTAAATATGCTTCGTATTATATTAGTATTATTTTTGTACAACTCTTTTGTGTGGCAATATTGAATAAAGGTAGTGGCTATATCTGTATAAATTAAGCTGTTGATTAATTCGAACTCTTGTGACCCTAACAATACCCCATAGTTATTTCATGACCTGCCAATTAACATCGGGGCTTGGTTTGATCTTTGATCTTTAGTTTTACTTTTATGTTCACTTCCTCGACTAATTGTTACTTCACTAATTGTTTAACGCATCCATTGTGTTTGTCTCTCATTCCGATATCATTATAGCCCTCCTCATATCCTGTGAAATGGCGATGATCGAGCCGGATCCCATCTACTTCGACGCCGATCATCCTTTCCTTTATTACGTAATCAATAAGCGGAGCGCGCAACTCTTTGCCGGCACTCTGCAACAGTTTTAAAATGATCAAGAAAATCACATTTGTTTATTCATTCATTTAAATTGTTATCTACAACTTTTCGTACTAATCCCCAAGCTACAGAGGCTGCCATTAAAATGGGAATAAAACGCTGGAAATTAAAAACAGTTCAGCTTATCAGTTTACCAGCTGTGCGCTATTTTAAATCGAAATCTTTTTTCAAAACTCTAGATTAGAATGTTTAGCCAAAAAAACAATAGCAATAGCTGTTAATTGATTAGAATTTTTGTGAGCCCATCTGGATTTGGTTTCACTTTACTCTGATAAAAGTTGCTACAGTAACAAATTTAAAAAAAAAAAAAGGGAAAAAGACAATCCACATTTTTAATGTGTATTTGACTCTCATTCATATAGCCGCGATTTCAGGTCCTTATACGGCGATGGTCGAGCCGGATCCTATCTATTTCAATGCCGATCATCCTTTCCTTTATTACATAATCAATGAACAGAAGACACAGCTCTTTGCCGGCAGTTTGCAACAGTTTTAAAATTATATAATTATATATTTTAATGATATGCTTCTTCTTTTTTTTTATTACTATTAATGTATTTGGTGTGGAAATAAAAAGCAATTCAAGTTATCGCTGGGGAATCATTTTAGCCTGGCTGTGGGCGTAGCTGCTTTATCATAAAACGTGTCTCAAATTGAAATGCATGTATTTATATTCGCTCTTTCAATTTCCATATACACTCAGAGAAAAAGCCCATGGGAAATGCCAATTTAATTGTATTTTTTTAGGGTGAAATTTAAACTAAATTTTGTTCTAGAATATTTAAGACTAGAGGTAAAGAGAAACTATTTTGCAACCTACATTGATCTTAAGGGAAACAGAATTAGTTTCTGGTATCATAAGAAAGGTTTACAGATTAAGAAATTTGGATTATGCTTAAGTCGGGCTAACAGCTTTCTTCAGCTTCTTTGCATGGGTTTCTAGCTTCGACTTTTATTCTTATCTACGATTGTTGTTTTGTTCTTATCTACGATTATTGCAGCTACGATCATGGTTGGATCGATGCCCATGTTTAGGCCGAAGCCCCCAACTTATTTCACTGCCGATCATGCTTTCTTTTACGCCATTGTCAGTCGGCAGAACGCCGTGCTCTTTGCCGGCAAAGTGCTGAAATTTTGAGCAGTGCAGGCAAACCAAATATACAAAATTATAAGAGCATTTAAAAAAAATTGATATACTCTGCGTTTTTCTTTCACTTTACCAAACTGAGAGTCTGCTGTCAGCTGAATGTTTGATATATCCACACTTTCTAAATGCACTCCAAACTATTTTCCGCTTTTGCCATCACTTGCTCCTCATATCACATTGGCCTATATTAATCGTGTGTGTTTTGTTCTTGTCTCCCATTCTGTTTTTTTTTTCTTCTTCGTTTTCTAGCCATGGTCATGTGTTTTGCATCGATGCCCATGCTCCAGCCGACGCCCATACGGTTTCATGCGGAGCATCCATTCCTGTATTACATTGCCAACAAGCAGGGCGCGGTGCTCTTTGCCGGCAGACTCTTGAGTCTCTAAAAAGCACCTTTAACCTTTGCACCCAACAAAAAAAACGCAAAACATTTTCTCAAGACTGCGCACGATGGCAATTTATTCGTTTGGCCTTTTTACTAATCCAGCATGTTAAGTGTATTTAATAATAAACAAAACGTATATATATTTTTTTGACGAACTGTATTTTGATGGCATTTCTATGGCTTGTCCACAGTTTTCCGCATCATGCCCGTAATGGCATTCCGGCGCAAGAAATTCTTTGCCACGCATCCGTTTCTCTACTTTATCAAGTCCCAGAGCGATCTCGCGCTCTTCGCCGGCAAGCATCTGCGCTGATCCGGCGCCATATTTTACAACTATAAATAAATAGAAATAAACTTTTAAAAAAATTTAAAATACCAGAGTTGTTTGTTTTTCTAAAAGGTTTGGTAAGTCGGTTCGAGTTCTTCTAAGTTAAATATTTATTAAAGGGAAAAGAAAATTTATATATTATATACATATATTCTCTCCCACTATAGCATATAGTTCCCATAGAAACGATCGATATAAAATACATTTTTGTATAATATATGAGCAAAATCTTATCAATATCGGACTACTATATCATATAGCTGTCATAAGAACAATCTTTCCAAAATTTTAAAAAATATACCAAGCAAATTTGGTAATTTAAAAATGCAAAATCTGCAAAATCTTAGCAATATCGGACTATTGTAGCATATAGGTGCCTTAAGGATAGTCAGTAAAATAATTAGTTTTTTTATGAGAAAATGAAAATTCTCTCGATTTTCTATATTATTTAATATACATATTTTATACATATTCAAACAATACAACATTTATTTATTATACATATTTTATATATATTCAAACAATACAACAGTTTGGCAATTATAGAAAATGGTTAAAGTTCAATAAGGTGCTGATCTTATACAACAACTACAACAGCGAATACAGCTCCAGACTTATGTCAGTTGATTTTTGGATTGATTCGTGGCGACCTCATCGAAATGCATTTACTAAAGCCATTCAAGCGCCGCATTCGGGCACGCGACTCCGGCGTAGAGCTCGCTTAATAACGCGCCAGCGTCGCCGGAATGCGGCAGTTGATCTTTGAATGCCCGTCGAGATGCTTTGGCTGGTCCTGGTTGTGTTTCCGCCGCTCCTGCTGCGCTCGGCCAGCGCCAACGTGACGTATGCGCAATTTAACTGTGAGTCCAGCAGCTGGCAATGCCCGCTCCCGATCCTCACCCCCTGCATCCCCCCGCAGTAACGCTCTACAAGCAAATGCCCGCCATGCACCAGCTGGACGACTACGATCTGTGCCTGGCCCAGGCGCCCAGCCGGCTGCTGGCGCACAGCACCTACTGTCTGGTCTACGCGGAGCTGGTGCCCAACGCCAGCTCGGCGCTCTGGCGGCAGATCGAGCAGGTCTCGCGGGACGGCAAGCATCGCTTCCGCCACGACCGCCTCTTCGTGGGCGTCTGCCTGGAGCGCTGCAAGCGCGAGCTCCGGACTTTGGGCCGATTCCAGATACAGCAGCTGTACGAGGGCCACGTGACGGACACGGAGCTGAGCAGCTACTACGCCCAGGTGCACAAGCGGGCGTCGGACGAGCGGCTGCACTTCGACCACCTGGTCAACAGCTGCCTCAACAGGCAGCTCGGTCGCCGGCACCAGCTGCGCCTGCGCAGCAGCATCGAGTACTGCGAGTGGGCGGACGAGCACCTGGAGCACGGTAAGCGAGGAACGCCTTTTAGAGGCTTTACTTTAAGAGTGAACTTGAGAAAAATGAGAGACATTGTTTTTCGAAAATGAGTAAGGGGAATTTTTTGACAAAAATATGCAAAACAGTTTATTTTCAAAAATGCATATATTTTAAATACTGATTCAATCTAGAGGAGATATCATGACCAAAATGCCTTCAAACTTGAAAATCGGTTCAGATTTGGCAAAGTTATGGCAGTTTGAAATATGGGAGTTATGGATCCGAGAGCTTTACATGTTAAAATTTTTTTAAATTTTGGCATGATTTTTGACCAAAAATTTGACCGCCTCAAAATCGACTTTAATGTTGTTTTTTATACTATTTGTGGCCATCACAATCGATTAAAAACATAAATTCGCAAATCTAAATTTTGAAAAAATTTTTTTTTTGAAAATTGATAAGGGGGGGGTACATGCTTTTTTTGACAAAAAATAAAAAAAAAATAATTCTTAAATATGCATAAATTTTAAATACAGATTCAATCTAGAGGATAAATCATGAACAAAATGCCTTCAATCATGAAAATCGGTTGAGATTTGGCAAAGTTATGGCAGTTTGAAATATGGAAGCTATGGATCCAAGAGCTTTACATGTCAAAATTTTTGTAAATTTGGCATGATTTTTGACCAAAAATTTGACCCCCTCAAAATCGTCTTTAATGTGGTTTTTTATACTATTTGTGGCCACCACAATCGATTAAAAACATAAATTCGCAAATCTAAATTTTGAAAAAAATTTTTTTTTGAAAATTGATAAGGGGGGGGGTACATGCTTTTTTTGACAAAAAATAAAAAAAAAATAATTTTTAAATATGCATAAATTTTAAATACAGATTCAATCTAGAGGATAAATCATGAACAAAATGCCTTCAAACATGAAAATCGGTTGAGATTTGGCAAAGTTATGGCAGTTTGAAATATGGGAGCTATGGATCCAAGAGCTTTACATGTCAAAATTTTTGTAAATTTTGGCATGATTTTTGACTAAAAATTTGACCCCCTCAAAATCGACTTTAATGTGGTTTTTTATACTATTTGTGGACACCACAATCGATTAAAAACATAAATTCGCAATTCTAAATTTTGAAAATTTTTTTTTTTTGAAAATTGGTAAGGGGGGGGTACATGCTTTTTTTGACAAAAAATAAAAAAAAAATAATTTTTAAATATGCATAAATTTTAAATACAGATTCAATCTAGAGGATAAATCATGAACAAAATGCCTTCAATCATGAAAATCGGTTGAGATTTGGCAAAGTTATGGCAGTTTGAAATATGGAAGCTATGGATCCAAGAGCTTTACATGTCAAAATTTTTGTAAATTTGGCATGATTTTTGACCAAAAATTTGACCCCCTCAAAATCGTCTTTAATGTGGTTTTTTATACTATTTGTGGCCACCACAATCGATTAAAAACATAAATTCGCAAATCTAAATTTTGAAAAAAATTTTTTTTTGAAAATTGATAAGGGGGGGGTACATGCTTTTTTTGACAAAAAATAAAAAAAAAATAATTTTTAAATATGCATAAATTTTAAATACAGATTCAATCTAGAGGATAAATCATGAACAAAATGCCTTCAAACATGAAAATCGGTTGAGATTTGGCAAAGTTATGGCAGTTTGAAATATGGGAGCTATGGATCCAAGAGCTTTACATGTCAAAATTTTTGTAAATTTTGGCATGATTTTTGACTAAAAATTTGACCCCCTCAAAATCGACTTTAATGTGGTTTTTTATACTATTTGTGGACACCACAATCGATTAAAAACATAAATTCGCAATTCTAAATTTTGAAAATTTTTTTTTTTTGAAAATTGGTAAGGGGGGGGTACATGCTTTTTTTGACAAAAAATAAAAAAAAAATAATTTTTAAATATGCATAAATTTTAAATACAGATTCAATCTAGAGGATAAATCATGAACAAAATGCCTTCAAACATGAAAATCGGTTGAGATTTGGCAAAGTTATGGCAGTTTGAAATATGGGAGTTATTGATCCGAGAGCTTTACATGTTAAAATTTTTTTAAATTTTGGCATGATTTTTGACCAAAAATTTGACCCCCTCAAAATCGACTTTAATGTTGTTTTTTATACTATTTGTGGCCATCACAATCGATTAAAAACATAAATTCGCAAATCTAAATTTTGAAAATTTTTTTTTTGAAAATTGATAAGGGGGGGGTACATGCTTTTTTTGACAAAATATCAAAAAAAAAATTATTTTGAAATATGCATAAATTTTAAATACAGATTCAATCTAGAGGACAAAACATGATCAAAATGCCTTCAATCATGAAAATCGGTTGAGATTTGGCAAAGTTATGGCAGTTTGAAATATGGAAGCTATGGATCCAAGAGCTTTACATGTCAAAATTTTTGTAAATTTTGGCATGATTTTTGACCAAAAATTTGACCCCCTCAAAATCGACTTTAATTTTGTTTTTTATACAATTTGTGGCCATCACAATCGATTAAAAACATAAATTCGCAAATCTAAATTTTGAAAACATTTTTTTTTCGAAAATTGATAAGGGGGGGGTACATGCTTTTTTGACAAAGAATTCAACAAAAAAATTATTTTCAAAAATGCATTTATTTTAAATACAGAATTAATCTAGAGGATGAATCATGAACAAAATGATATCAAACGTAAAAATCGGTTAAGATTTGACACAGTTATGGGAGTTTTGTCTACAAAAATGTGGTATATCTAGCTTTAAGAAATGAAGGAATGCGGGTATATATAAATTTTTAGTTTTAAATCTCCGAAATATCCTCTGGTAACAGTTTGAAACAAGACAGTTTTAAATTGAAAGATCTTGCGCCCCTAAGAAATTGAATTAAAAGCGACTCTTCTGCTGCATGCAAATCTCACTCCTGACGCGCCCAGATGCACTGGACCTGACTGTTTATGTGCTGCTCGCGCTGCTGCTGCTGCTGACCGGGCTCTCCTCCTGGTTGGACTATCGCCTGAAGCGGGGGCAGCCCGTGCCCGCCACGGCGCGGGGCAATCGCTTCTACCAGCAGCGCCTGGAGGCACGAGGTAATTGACAAATCCCCATCAACTCTCCCTTAGTAAAGCCGCAATCCTCGCCAGGCCAGCGACTGCTGTGCGCCTTCTCGCTGTGCCGCAACTACTACCGCCTGGTGCTGCCCGGGGACAGCGAGATCTCCAGGGATCTGCGCTTCTTTGACGCCTTCCGGGTGGTGGGCGTGTTCTTTGTCGTGCTGGGGCACACGCTGATGATGTTCATGACGGTGCCGCTGCAGAATCCGGAGTTCTTCGAGCAGTTCCTCTACAAATTCGAGACGTCGATCTTCCAGAACGGCAACGCCGTCATCCAGATCTTCTTCGTGATGAGCGCCTTTCTGCTCTACGTGAACTTCACGGAGCGCAAATGGATCCAGCCGGACACCGGCACCTGGACCTGCGTGGGCGTCTACTTCCGGGTGTTCCTCAGCCGGTACTTCCGGCTGCTGCCGTCGCTGGCGCTGCTCATACTCCTCAATGGCACCATCCTCGCCCGCCTGGGCGACGGACCCTTCTGGCGCCACTTGACCGAGGCCGAGCGGGTCTTCTGCCGGGAGAGCTGGTGGAAGAATGTGCTCTTCGTGAACAACCATATGCTGCAGGAGAGCGTAGGTGCTTGGCTGTGTGACTGGCCTGCTGATACCCTGTAATCTCTACCACTTTGCAGTGCGCCCAGCAAACCTGGTACATGGCCGCGGACATGCAGCTGTTCGAGTTCTTCCTGGTGCTCGTCATCCTGGTCAAAAAGTGAGTTAACCAGCGCATTCTCCACTTCTCCCACTCTAATGCCCAACTGCAGACACCCTGGACTCACCCGGTATATATATACCCTGCTGCTCGTGGCGGCTTTTGCCGTGCCCGCCCTCCTGACCTATTTCCTCGAGCTGGATGCCGTCTATCACATGAGGCCGGAGTAAGTGCCATTGCTCCCGTTAATCCTGGCTAGCTACCATGCCATCTACCTGCCCGCAGAACCTATCGCTACTTGTACTTCCGCCAGGCGGAGACCTTCTACCAGATCTATCCGGCCTTCTACACCAACCTGGGCGGCTATTTCACGGGCTTCCTGTGCGGTCATTTGTACCTCAAGCTGCGCTCCTCGCCGGACGCCGCCGGCTACAGGGGCAAGTGGCAGCTGGAGCTGGGCATGTGGCTGCTGGTGCCCGCTGCCCTGCTGATCCTCTTCTCGGGCTTCATCTTCATCAAGCACGACTTCGAGAAGCCCTCCATCTGGCTGGCCCTCTATGCGGGCGTCTACAAGAACCTCTGGATTCTGGTCTGTGCGGGATTCGTGTGCTCCATGTGCTTCAAAGTGGGCTGTAAGTGACGTCTGTGGGAGGGACCCTCCGGCTTTCCTTTCCTCTCCAAGATATGCTAACAATTTTGAAAACCCGTTTCAGGGCTGGCCTACGAATTCTGCTCGCTGCCCATTTTCCGGCCCTTGGCGCGCATTTCCTTTCAGGCCTTTATCTGGCATGTCTTTGTGCTGCGCCTGGTTGCAGGCTATTTTCGACAGCCTATCTATGTGAACACCTTTTATTTGGTAAGTGTTCAGCTAACTTTAACTGCTCGACTTTAATTTCTCCTCCCCAGTTCGGCAATGTTTTGTTGGTGTTTGTTCTCACGCAAATTGTGGCATTCTTTGCGGCGCTGCTCTTTGAATACCCGCTGGCAGAGCTCTTGAAACTACTGGTAATGCATGAAAAAAAGACTGTTGAACAAAAACAGCCTACATTCAATTTAAATGTATTTCAATTAGATTTAAATTCTCGTTAATAGCTTGGTATTCACAGTTAATTTAAAATAAAGCTAGTATTAATTCGTTAGGGTGACCAACATCATAATACCAATATTTAATTTAGATTTAGTATATTTTGCGGCAAGTTGACAGCCCTGTTGTCGTATTATTTCACTCTGCTGGCTTTGGTCACACTGCGTGGTTATTCAGTTTTGTTTTCTCTCGTCTCGCTCGTCGGCGTTTTGCTACGTTTCGTCTTCGCGTAACCGCAAATTCTTAAACAGTTCACAACAACAAAGTGCGAAATTTCAAATTTCCTTTTCTAAATAAAAATAAAGAGCTCATGCCTCAGCATAAATGCTAAATAAAAGTGAGTGTTCCAGTGTGTGGGTATTTATTGCAATTCCGTTGCGGCAACTTTGGCATTTCGATACAAATTTCAATGAATCACTGTGGTATTTTTACAGCCAGACATCAAGTGGCAGGCATTTAATTTGATTTATTATTAATATTTAAATATTTACAAATACGTTTGCATTTAAAAAATGAACGCGCGTATTACAAAATCATTCAAATCACGGCAAATCAAAAAAAAGTGCGACAATTGTGTTCCTGTGTGTGTGTTGCCCGCGCGCTTGTACGTGTGTGTGTGTGTGTGTGTGTGTTGAGTGGTGAGCGCAGTGCATGTGAAGAGTACAGCTATAAAATGTTGCCACATGCGCTCCCGCTCCCACACAGTGTTATATGAGTCGCAACACTCCAAAAAAGGGAATAAAAATGAGAAGCGTCTTGGACAGCAACAACAAAAGACCGAACGCCGAAAAATGTTGCAAAATGAAAGAAAAGCAAACAAAACGAAAGCAAGCAAGCAAAAGATTTCTGCGTTTCTCGCCACACACACACACACGCACACACACAAACATACATTTAAATTAATTGTTTTTTATTTTTCGCCTTTAGCTGTTATTTTCGTGTGTGTTTTGCTGCTGCCGCCGCTTCTGTCCCCCCGCTCTTGCGCTCACATTTTCCGGCTAGCTTGTTTATAAAGTTCTGCCCAACACGGAGAGTAGAGCTGGTGGGAGAGCGCCCAATTGTTGCTCTGGAAGCAACAAGTCGAAATGCCAATTCCTTGTATGCTGTTCCGCACCGCACGGTTGGAAGGGGGTGGGGGAGAGGGTGACTAATGCGTGTGCCCCGCTTTGGTCAACTAATTTGTTTCGTAGTTGTGGGCGCAAGCGATAAGCCGTAATTGAAATATTGTAGCAATTGCTAAGAAACGTGGCTTCAAGTTGGCCACACTTACAGCAGAAACACAGGCAGTCTCTTTCGCTCTCCATGCGTGCGTATGCACGGCTATGTGAGTGCGTGTGTGTGTGTTTGTGTTTGTATGTGTAAAACAAGTGTGAAAAACAAACGACCTCCAGCGGCGCACGTCTGCGGCTGCGTCTGCGTCTGCGTCTGCGGCGCTCTCTTAGAAAGTGTAAGAGCGCGTGCGAGCACGCCCCCCACGCATTGGTGTTGCTGCTGCTGCGAGGCGTTGTCCAAAAATGGGTTAAGCAACGATGGCGAAAAAGCAAGAAACGCAGCAAGCGCCAATTAGTGACAAAATATAAATGAAAAACGCATGCAGCACATACATACGTGTGCTTGTGTGTGCAAATATGTATGCAAATTAAGTGACAGTGTCCAAAAAGCCAACAACAACAACTGCCGCCAGTCTGACTAAGCGCAAATGCGGCAGAAATAGCAACAAGTAGACGCGCAACGGAGAAGCGTCGTGCAATTAAGACAGCAACAACAACAACGGCGAGCGATGCATAGTTAAATTTAGCAGCCGAGTTCCACTTTCACTCGGCGGCGACACCGACACCCACCAGGCCGCCCAGCCCGCCACCCCCCCCTGGGTTGTTGCTGCTGTCGTGTTTCTAGTTGCACGTCAAATTGCATGCGTATCGTGAGTTTGGCGTTCGGCACGAATACGCACGAATATTAATTAATAGATTTCATATGCAATTAGTGCAAACGCAATTCAAATTATCTAGCTGCACCTTGAATTTTGACAGTGTGACCATTAGAAGTTGCGCGGTTGCAGCCAGAATTCGCTAATTTGCATAAATACCAATTTGAGTATTTTTGTTGTCACGCGCCCATCTCTAGTGTTGTCAAACGCTTGCGGCAGGCAGACACTTGCGCGCTTTTTGTCAAGATTTAAGTTAATCGCCCAGGCAGGCGGCGGCAGCAACAGTTTGATGAACTTAAGTACAACAAGCCAGTCCAATCACGATGACGATGGCTGTGTTGTATGCTGTTGTTGCATGCCAATGGCAATTATAGTAATGCCTAATGACATCATCAGGCGCTGCCACGAACAGCTGCAGTTGCATTCACAATACGCAGGCGAAAGTTTCCATCGATGCTCGCCCGCTGATAAGCGCGCACTTGCAGCTGCAGATGCTTATCAGAGAGCCGCGTCTGGCATTGGTGACTCATTTGCCACCCGCACACACGTAACTCTACACTTAAAAAAAAAAAGTGGTGCTTTAATTTGAACTCCTTTTAGTTTGAAATGATATCAAATTGTTAATAACAATTCGACTGTTTGAAGTTTTTCACTTGAAAGCAATGTCATTACTGACTTTAGTCTATTTTTGTACAGTGTAGCATCTGCATATCATATTCCTTTTGTTGTTGCTATTGCAATTGTTATTGATGTGCTGTTTATGACACATTCACGCCACCCGTTGACATCTAATTAGATGTCGGACAGTCGGGCTTACAGCGGGTCGCATTAGCATTGTGCTGCGTAGAGCGGCAGCCAATTGGAGCGGCGCCCCCTGCCCCTGCCACCCCGCTGCCTGCCACATTCATTGACCGCTTCGTTTTCATTTCTTACACTCGATTGCATTGCACAGTGAAAAGTTACAACAACGCTTAATTGACGACTGCCCCCTCCCCCCCCCTGCTACTCAACGGGGGGCGCTTTGGTTTTTTAGTCACGCCGCCAACGGGCACTGAACACAACACAAACAACAAATGTTGTTAGCAATTAGAATTGGCCGCTGAACGTTTCGACAAAGCGTTAAGATTTGCAATCAAGCATTAAGTCGATTTGTGGCCAGTCGACGGCGTCGTCAGCGACGTCAGCAGCGTCGCTGGCGCGTTGCAATCATCAACTGATCAACCGATCAACGTTGCATCGTAATGAGAAATGGGCTCTGGAAGCTGGCATAATGAAGCCAGCACATCACAGTGCGTGCCAGAAGTCTGCATCGCTTAGAAAGTGCACTTGCCACGAAACTATAATCGGAATTTGTTATCAAATTGAATCTCAGCTTTTCGCATAAACAAACATGTTTCTAATCTAGATAGCTTCCTTATAAATACATATAAACTTTTCACTATAAACTTGCAATATTTGTATTCTATGTTTAAGCACTTTTTGAAATTGAATCAGTTAGCTTTATTGTAATCGAAATCCCATTTTATAACAACATTTTCTATTTTCATTTAGTAATCTGCAATTAAGTAAACTATAAAGTTTAAAGTTTAATTTTGATAAATATATATAATATAGTATATCTTATCTAAGGTGTTTCAGTGACAAATGTTTGTTTTGACACTGCTTATATTATGTGTTAAAGGCAGATAACTGGAAGGACAAGTATTAATGCAACAAGTTTCCAGTTAACATTGATCGTTAACAATTTACACCCATTGTTCTGTACAGGCTGCCGTTGTTGTTGTTGTTGTTGTTGTCGTCTGTGACTCGTGAGCACTCAATCAGACCGTCCCGCCCCCCAACCGCGCCCGCTCCCGCTCCCGTATCCGCACCCGCACGGAGCCCGCAT
This sequence comes from Drosophila sordidula, assembly GCA_035047465.1. Classification (NCBI taxonomy): domain Eukaryota; kingdom Metazoa; phylum Arthropoda; class Insecta; order Diptera; family Drosophilidae; genus Drosophila; species Drosophila sordidula. Next base: position 4,827,002 of record JAWNPQ010000131.1, read on the forward strand.
ATAACAAGTATTTCTACTGGGCAGCGAGTATTATTTGTATCAACTTCCGTTTTATATATGAATATCTATACTATATAAATATATGTATATGCGGCGCATTATCGCAAGTTTAAGGAATGCGGCGGGGGCGGCTACAGTGGCGCTGTCAAAATTTTTCAACAAGTGCAATTTACAATTGTTTTGCCTCAATAAATTTGCCAAAATGCCAAATGGCAAAAGATGCCAAAAAAAAAAGACGAAAAAAATTGAATAAATTGCAAATAAATAAACACATTAAAAACGCAAATTACAGCGCGGTTTGGGTGTGCCAGCGGGTGTGTGTGTGTGTGTGTGTGTGTGTGTGTGTGCTCATATGAAAATTGAATTTTACCCAAGATGATTGAATTTTCTATTAATAAGCTTTGACCAGCAGCTGTGAAATGTATAAAAATTCTCTAGCGAAGGTGTTCTTGAGGCATATAAACACCATAAATAACACACACACATACATATACGTTTCTATGTGCTTGCATGTGTTAGACATCAATCTGTAAAATATATATATTTATATATATATATAAGTATATCTATATCTATGGCAATTTCGAGAGTTTTCGAGTGCCGTAATAATATTAGTGTGTGTTTTAGGCAGTTCTGTAGCTGATAAACTATATCAGCAGCGGCGTCAATGATAGTGACTTGGCCTGAAACACACCCACACACACACACACGCACACACACATGACGAAACTTACCTTGCCACCAAAAGAATATAAATACTAAAATGTATATATAAAAAAGTTTATGAGTTTTAGCAGGTCAATGACAAATTCGTAATGCCCCAAAGCATATTACTGCATACATATTAAGCTTTTTAACACGATAAAAGTAGAGTAAAAGAAAGAACAGTCAACGCCAGACTGTCGAGTATTAAATACCCTTTCTTTTTGGCCGATTAGTTAAGTGAAGATGAGAATTTGCTTTTATTATAGGGAACATTAAGAAGCAGAAACTCCTTAGTTTGGTTAAGATACTTTTTATAAAGAAAAAAGTTTCAAACATAAATTGCGATTGATGTTTTATTTCTATATAAAGATCAAAGATAAAGATAAAGATAAAGATACATAATAAAGTATGTAATTGTCGAGTCTAATTGAAATATCATGGAAAACAAAGCAAAAATTCAATTTGCGACCTATAGTTTCTATGGGAGATATAAGCTATAGTAGTCCGATGTCGATAAGATTCTGCTCTTATGTTAGGAAAGAATGTTAATTATCAATTTTGGTTATGATATCTCTGCAAACAGAAAAGTTGTTCATACACTGACATAGACTGATTGTTGCTAACAACTAAATATATATATAAGTATCTCAGAAGTGTTCACCGGTGTCTTCTTCTATGCGTTACATATTTCGCGGCAAACTAGCAACACCCGCTGTGAGGGTATCCAGTAAGCATATTAATAATTTAACGGTCGTCTTTACGTTTTCTGTTTCTTTTGTTGGTTTTTCACTGATTAAAAACGAAAGCTTTGCGACGCGTCGTTTTGTCAGCCTTTTGGCCACATTCGCCCAAGTGGTAAGAAGGGGGTCTGTGCCCAACCCAGGGTTTCGCAAATTTGTTGTTAGAGTTAATATTTCGTTGCTGTTTGCCAGTTTATGTGGCCATAATTCACGTGTTGTCAGCCAATTCGTTATTTCAGCGTTATGATGTCATATAAACAGCGCCTCGGAGCTACCAGCAAAGGCTGCTTTTTGTAGTTAATGCCATTAATGCTGATGAATTGAACACGTTCGGATGTTCAGGTACCATTTTCATTTCCATTTGGCGCGCCCGTAGAAAGTGCCGGGGTGAAAGTGTTCTAGCCCGCCTCAGTCGGCAGTCATAATATATTTTATTCGCTGCTCAACTTTATGCAACATTTGAAAAGGCAAATCAAAACAATGGCAGCGATTTTTGCTTTTGCATACATTTCATAATAAGCCCGAGCTAAAGTCACAGCTAAACGGAGCTGCTTATTGATTGTCGTTTGTTCGACGTAATATGCAAATTTATTAAACAAATCGAGGTTGTGCAACGACTTCGCCACAGAGGCGCTGAACCGGCAAATGCCGCTGCTGCAGGGGGGAGGGGGGGGGGGGCAACTAAGATGTAATTGAAATCCGTTGTTCGCCAATTGTTACTGAGTTTAAGCCAATTATCGCAGAAGCAAAAACAGTGGCTCTAAAGGTTAAACAACCTCTAGTCATTTGGTAACAGCTTGCCATTTGCTTACAGCGCCAAGATAACAGTTGTGTGTTAATTACAGTCGCTGTTAAAGTTAGTAAGTAACAGCTGTTAAATATAAACTACAAATGTTAATTTACTCTTGAAAGTGTCTGTAAATGTTTATTAATATTGGCTGTTAAATAAAAGCTGCAAATGTTTGTAAAAGTACTTTTGGGCTTGTTATATATTAGTGAAAGGCTGCCACTGATTAAAGAATAATTACTTAAATGTGTTTTAAATTAAGTTAAGAGTTAATTACCATACTTAACCTTCCCTTCTATGGGAACAATCAATCGATATGTTGAGATCTTAAAACTTTAATCTTCAAATATGTCTGCTAGGGTATTTAATCCTCGGTACCCCAAAGCCAACTAGTCTTTATTATTTTTGTGTAATGTCAAAGTAAATTCTCAATATATATATTGTCAGTTATTAGTCAACAGATTCGAATGTAGTTTCAGGAATAAACAGATACATGGGCATTTCAGACGCAACAACTCTCAACAAAACAAAAACAAGAAGAAACTAACAAGCACTATCTTAATCTTTCACAGGTAAACAAAACGCTGAACAAAACAATTAAATTACAAAAAAAAAAAAAAAAAAATATATATATATACATATATATGAAAATAAAAAAAAACAACAACGAATAATTTGCCGCATTAGCATACGACTGGAACTGGACTGAACCGAACTGAACTCCGGCCAACTCGTAGTGGAGCAGAGAGACACTTATAACGGGGCTAGCAACTCAACTCAACTCAACTCAAGTCAACTAACCGGGAAGCGTGTAAACGGGCAGCAGACGACGAGGCAGAAGCAGAAGCAGAAGTAGAAGCAGAAGGCGCAGAGCCACAGACAGAGTTTTGGAGAATAAAAGATGTCATTTCGTGTTGTGCGCAGCTCAAAATTTCGTCACGTCTATGGACAGTCGCTGAAACGGGAGCAATGCTACGACAATATACGCGTCTCCAAATCCAGCTGGGACTCCACATTCTGTGCGGTGAATCCAAAGTTCTTGGCCATCATTGTTGAGTCCGCGGGCGGCGGTGCGTTCATTGTATTGCCACACAATAAAGTGAGTATCCCAACCGGCCAAAACTGAGAGGAAATCCCTATTTTGGTTGCACTCGCTTTTAGATATATCTGTCTATATATATAGGTATTTATGCAGGCAGCGTAGCCAGTGGCCAAGTATGTGGCATTATATATATATATATATATATAGCGAGAGAGAGAGAGACACAATGGAGCCCCTTTTGGCTATTTATAGGGTATTCGTCGCAAATGTTTGCGGCCATTTGCGGGCTTGTTGCCACGTTCGTCGCTTGTAGGAAATGACGTCGAGCGATTTGGCATGGTTTATGCTTATAAATAAAGCCAAAGCCCAACGTTATGAATTCTATGCAACCAATCGCTCTGCCTCTCTCTTTCTTTAACTCTCTCGCTCTCTCGCTCTCTCTCTCTCTCTATATATATGTATATTCTCAATTTCTCATTAAACGTATCTCTTGAGCGCACTTTTCGATTTTGGCCTCTGGCCAACATGACACACCAAATTGTCTAAATTTAACGGTAACAACAAAAACAAAAAATAAATTAAAAATTGAGCGTTACAAAAATATAATATTCGACATTAGCGTTGCATTTGCTCAGCATCTAGATACTATTCAGACATTAATTAAGCAGGAGTGATTTAATTGAAAGCGATCGACTGGGAAATACCCTGTATATAGCTTGTAAATTTAATTTTAGTGTGTGTATATACCGAAAATATTCAAAAATTTTTATTTTAAGCGGGTAGGATTTTAAAAGAATCTGTTTATATCACACGATAATCTATATCGCAAACTTGGTATCTCTAGCTCTTAATATCTCAGAGACGTGCTCAAAAAACCAAAGCTAGATATGGATATTTATCGATTTCAGACAAATGTTGAGTGTTATCAGTAGACCAGACCCTGTTTTTCCTATTATATTAGCAAAAAGTATATAAATATCGATTTTAGGGATGGGGGTGTTATCGATAATTTAACATAAAGGAAAAATATTTTCCTCTTTCTGTGCGTTACAAACATTTACACAACTCGGTATACCCTTTCCATGTTTAATTTTTACAGGGTACAAAGAAACGCGGCGAAAATTCGAAAATTTATTAATTTCCACAAGCTGTTTTTTGGCAGCGCCAAATCGAACATCCGCTCGCCCGTCGGCGGCAAACTGCGTGGGCGCTGGCCTGGCCGCCCCATTGCGTTCGCACCGCATTTGGTCAAAACGCTTTTTCGGCCAAGTGTTGTCTGTTCTAATTGGCCCAAATTTGTATGCGATTTCTATGTGGCGCGGCTTTCACACGCTCTAAATTTGAATGTTTTATGGGATTAGCTGCCAGCAGGCCAAATTTGGAGTGTCAATTAAATGGACACGCTTTTCAAATATCATTAGACGGTTACAGTAAACCAGTTGATGAGCACGGCTACCTAGTTAATTCCCATTCAATTGGCAGCAATAAATTTACGTTTGAGCAGCTGCTAAAAACTCATGAAATTTAATCTATAAATATTTCAAAATAGATTCTCATACTTATACACAGTGATTTTAGGAAAATTTTATATAAATGCTTCATATCTTTGAAAGCTATAACCTTGACTTTATCATGCTGCTGCATTTATCAGCCATATGGCATTATATTATAAACCTATTATAAAGTAGGAGCATTTTTAACTTTTCATAAATACTATTCAAATATGGGGTTAACATTTGATTACTTATCGCCTGTTTATATAAGCTTTTTTGTCAGGTGTTCTGTAAGGTATAGGAGGCTTCTTCGACCCGAAAGTATATATCTTCTTGATCAGTAGCAACAGCCTAGCCATATCGGATTACTATATCATATTAGAAAATAGGAACAATCGGTCGAAAAACTAGTTTTTGTATAAAATTATTTTTATTTTTCAAGCGAGCGTTCCTAAGCCCTTTTATATAAATTGAATACAAACAAATACTGTATAATATAGTCTTCTATTGGAAGAATCGGTCTAAAGTTTGTTTTGTCTGAAGGGTCATCATAAGATTATGAGGGTATTAAAAGGTTGTGCGAATTCTAGTATATTTTAAAGCGTCTAGTCGGATAGTCTCAATATTCGTCTGAAACCTTTGATAAGAGAGCCAAGCCGTAGAGTTCTCTCCATGACTCACGTGGCTGCCCTCGGCTACAATAATTAGTTATAATTACCTTTCGTATAAATAGTAGGGTATATGCATGTGCGTACAGTCATGCTTGTAATAAATCACTTTTAGGCGTGAAAGAGTCGCTCGCCTAATAAATCACGGAGTTCTTGGAACCTGCGAGTGTTCCACACGTGTTTCCATCAATTAATCGCAAACTTCACGCACCTGCCGGGTCTCGAAGTTGGCATTATGAATGCTCGCCACTTCTGGCGGGGATCGCTAAATATACACATAAAACTGGGCCAATGGGTCGTCGCTTATTTACCATTTGCTTTAATTGGCATCCACTTTCAGGTTGGACGCATTGCGGCGGATCACCCGCTGGTGGGCGGCCACAAGGGTCCCGTGCTGGACATTGCGTGGTGTCCGCACAACGACAATGTGATTGCGTCCGGGTCGGAGGACTGTGTGGTCAAGGTCTGGCAAATACCCGACGGCGGCCTCTCGCGAACGCTCACCGAGCCCGTGGTCGATCTGGTGTTCCATCAGCGTCGCGTTGGCCTCGTGCTGTGGCATCCGTCGGCGCTCAATGTTTTGCTCACCGCCGGCTCCGACAATCAGGTGAGAGATCTTGCGACCGCCTCGAGGCAGTTGGCTGACTAAATGCCTCTCCCATTGCAGGTAGTCATCTGGAACGTGGGCACGGGCGAGATACTCGTGCACATAGACTCGCATCCGGATATTGTGTACAGCGCGTGCTTCAACTGGGACGGCTCCAAGCTGGTGACCACGTGCAAGGACAAAAAGATACGCATCTATGATCCGCGCAGCGCCGAAATGGAGAGCGAGGCCATGTGCCACGAGGGCTCCAAGGCGACGAGGGCGATCTTTCTGCGACACGGCCTGATCTTCACCACCGGCTTCAATCGCAGCTCGGAACGCCAGTACTCGCTGCGCGCCCCCGACGCCCTGAACGAGCCCATTGTCATGGTCGAGCTGGACACGTCGAACGGCGTCATGTTCCCGCTCTACGATGCGGACACAAACCTGATCTATCTGTGCGGCAAGGGCGATTCTGTGATTCGATATTTCGAGGTGCGTGCCCGAAACGTTTCTGTGCGGCATTTATTGATCTTGCTCCTGCTTTGATCCTCGCCAGGTGACGCCGGAGCCGCCGTTTGTGCACTACATCAACACGTTTCAAACGCCGGATCCGCAGCGCGGCATTGGGCTGATGCCGAAGCGGGGCTGTGATGTGACCACCTGCGAAATCGCCAAGTTCTATCGGCTGAACAACAATGGTCTCTGCCAGGTCATCTCGATGACGGTGCCGCGCAAATCCGATCTCTTCCAGGAGGATCTCTATCCGGACACGCTCGCCGTGGAGGCGGCCATCACGGCCGAGGAGTGGATTGCCGGCAAGGACGCCGATCCGCTGACCTTCTCGCTCAAAGTAAGTGGCCCCAGTTGCGACTCTCGCACTGCACTCACATTTGGAATACGGCGCTCCCGGCCCTGCGGCACCGCCACTGCCCCCCACCTGCTTCGGTGCCACAGATGCTGCCCACTGAGAGGAGCGTACAGGATCGCGATCAATCGTTGTGGGCGTGTGGCCAAGACGAAAGTGTATTCCATTAGCTTTTTGTAGAGTTGCTTCGATGCGTTCCCGTGGCTACCAAAAAACGAGAATGAAGAGTTCGCTTCGGGCTGCCGAAGAGTAAATACCCTTGCAGACAAATGGAAGTTAGAAGCCATATATCCGTAGACAGAAATTTTTATATAAAAGCTACATTTTTTATTTATTGGCCACTATAAATATGGTAATACGATGTGATCCTCTCCAATACCAAGCTTGGTAAGAATATCTTTGATAACAAACAAAAAAAGGTTAGTTACTTTGGCAGCTATATGATATCGCAGTCCGATGTTGATAATATTTTGCAAATATATTAGAATTATAGACACTCCTAATTAAAAATAGGATATCTTAAAAAACAAAGTTTTTCCCGCAAAAATCAAATTTGTTTCAGAATGTTCCTATTTTGAGCGGTATAATATACTTATCCGATATTGATATTATGCAGATATATTATGAGTATATTATTACCCAGTTTGTTCAGAATATCTTGGAAAATAATACAAAAACTAGCTATATGTTGTACTGCCTGCAACAAAACGACGGACTTATGCAAAGTTCCAAGGCTATAGTTTTAAAACTAGGAGCATAGTATTTGGAATATATACTACGTCTCCTTCCATGCAGGGGTATAAACCGATTTGTGTTGCTTGCCGCTTGCCTTCTGCCTTCTGCCTTGCCCCTTATCAGCGTTATCTACGTTTGTGTCTCGTCTCGTCTGCTCGCCAGCCTCAGCCTCAGCCTCAGCCTCAGCCAGAGCCTCAGCCAACACGCACACCCACAGAGTCTGTACGCACTAATTGCATTCGAACTACCCACTCTCTACACACACAACACACCACACCCACACACATACACACACACGCACACGCACCTATTCACGGCTTACATACGCCCTAACACGCACGCTGCGTGGCGCTTGTTGTTGTGTTCTTTGTTCTTTGTTGTGAACCAAGCGAACAGTTATTCTAAAAAGCCTAATCAGGATCGCGTCTCCATTGTACAGGGTGGCTACGTCTCCTCGGGCAACAATACGCTCTCCGTCAGCAAGAAGGCGAACATCCTGAACAAGCCGAACGCGCTGCGAGGCGGCGGCGGCGGAGGAGGCAATCATTCATCCGCGAACAACAATGAGTCCAACGATGGCGGCGCGCCCGCGGCGATATTCTCGGTGAGTCCACGGAGGGGGTAGCTAAAAATAGCTATTAATCGAATTGAATGGTTTTGCAGGAGAAGGATCATCGCAATATCCTGGACGAGATACGCAAGCTGAAGGCGATCATTGTGAAGCAGGAGAATCGCATCCGGGCCTTGGAGGCCAAGGTGAATGCGGCCGGCGACGAAACGGATGCGCGCAACAGCAACAAAAACGGCAGCGGCAGCGGCCAGGCCGCGGCGACATCGGCGGCAGCGGAAAGCAGCCACGCCAGTGAAAGTGCCAAGGAACATGCTGCGTCTGCGTCTGCGTCCGCGTCTGCAAAAACGGCGGACAATGCACACGACGACGATTAGAGGAGGCAGCGGGGCAGATAGCGGAAGTTAGTGCAGAAGAAGAAGGAGAAGAGAGAGAGAGAGAGCGCAAGAACAGCAACAGATAATTGAGAGATAGAGAGGAAGAAAGGAGAGGAAACTGCTTGTAGAAGCTCGTCGTTATCGTTTGAATTTCTCTTATGGAAAATGATGTTTATATTTTGTACACGCTAATTGAGAGTTGTCGTCGTCTATGATTATGATTTCGATTATTTATTTTATATAATTTAATATTAGGTCTTTTTACGAGCGAAATGAGTTGAGCGTAATAGAAGATAAACATAATAAACCGCAATCACAACAGAACGCATATAACACACACATACAACATACATAATATCCTGCCAAAAAGAAAAAAAAAATTAAAATAAAAATAGTATACCTAACGAACTACCTTCAAATTGCGCCCAAAATCGAATCGGCCTTGCGAGCTGTGTTTTTGTATCGCAAATGTGAAATTGTTGTAAATTTAACAAAAATCAAAGTATAGACTAAATTGCAATCATCTAAAAGTAATGTTATTTCCTACCAATTTACATACTTTTTCTATACATATACATATACATACGCATATATATATATATATAAATATTTACATATACTTAACTAGTTACCCTATTGAGGCAATATATATTCATGACAATAGCTTTTGTAACGATTAGGCATTCACAAATTTGTTTAACCTGTGTCCTGTACCGCCGCCGCCGCTTTCATAAAACATTTTTCTCGTTCTAACTAATAATAAGTTGTATTTTGTAATAATAAATGAAAGAAAACCAACGAAACATTTTCAAAATATTGTCGATATTGTATCATTTTACGATTGTGTAACAATCAACCAACAATAATGTAAAAGTGCTGACTATAAATACCAACAAATTTTCTGTATAAATGTACAATTTGATACGGAATAAACTTTATACAAATATGTGAGTTTCATAATTTGAATTGAGAAACATTTGGAATTTGGCGCAAGCGGTCACACTTAAAAACTGGTGAAATGTATCGATAACCAACTAAGTTAATTGGTACTTAATGAAAAGACCATTCGCATGAAACGCCGACACTTCACAGCTGAGAGTAATTCGACGCGTTCTAAGTAAACAAAAATGCCTTCATCAATAAAACACAGTTAATTAACAGGAATGGAGCGATAAAATAATGCCACTTAATGGATATAGCTAGCATTAAACAGGAGCCGGATCTGGATGGGGAATTTGTGTGGCACAGGCACGAAAACTTGCCAGAAACTGTATGCGGCGAAATAGACATTGGACCAATTAAAATAGAGTCCACAGAGATTCAGAGCGACGCAGATGTTGGCAGGATCGAAATTAAGCGAAAGGAATTGTTGCTGGCAAAGCAGTAAATAAAATATATAGTTAATTTTCAACAGGAATTCATAAGTAGTTTTTCACAGTGTCCAAGTGGAGGTTAAACCAAGATCGCACCCGTGCGCCCACTGTTCCCGTTCCTTTGAGCGCGCCAACGAACTGGAGATTCATCTGCAGATCCACACCGGCCAGCTGCCCTACAAGTGCACCCACTGCCCGCTTAGCTTTGCCCACAAGTCCATCTACACGGCCCACGTCCGAGGACACACGAACGAGCGTCCCTTCACCTGCCATTACTGCGTGAGGAGCTTTGCTGAAAAGTCGAATTACGCTGCCCACATGCGCATTCACTCCAACTGTCGGCCCTATCAGTGCCCCCACTGCCCGAAGGGTTTCCTGCGCAACTGCTCGCTGACGAAACATCTGCGCATCCATACCGGGGAACGGCCCTATCGCTGCCCCCACTGCCCCAAGGCCTTCATTCAGAGCGGGCACCTCACCACGCACTTACAAACCCATACGGGGGAGAGGGCGTTCGAGTGCCAGCACTGCGCCAAGTCCTTTGCAAGGAAGTCCATCTACAAGGCGCACCTACGAGTCCACACAGCCGAGGGTAGCTCGAGGTGCAGCACTTCCGCAGACCACAATCAGCTGCCGCACAGGTGTCCATACTGTCCGAAGACTTTTGCACACAAGCCAATTTACTCGGCTCACCTGCGCTCGCATTTGAGCGCAAAGCCCAAATAAGCACAAAACCGCAAAAATAATTAGTTGTATTAGTAATTAATTGTCGAAATTACAGACTGCTTGAGTAGTTCAACTCATTTATTAAATATTCAGCCGTTAAAGAATAATATTGAATATTCGTGTTAACTATTGAGTTACTTAGTAAGCGACCCTCGCCCATGTCATTCGCCTAAAACGCCAACACTAAGATAACCGCTATAACCAATCGATATATCGATAGAATTCGAGACTCGTTTTTTTGTTGTTTGGTTAAGCACTACAAAAGCCCAACATCGGCTGTTGAGCGAATCATTCGTGTTTTCTTCGTCGTTCCGTTGAGCACAGATGTGAGAGCGAGCCAGCAATTAAATTGTGCACGCGCATTCAAAAAGCAATGAAAAAATAGAAGTAGAATCCAGCGTTAGTTAATCAGCTTCACGTGTATTTTGCAATAGTGAAATAATACAGTTAAGCAGCGTCTAATTGTGACAACAAGAGAAATGCATAACACATTACATAAGCAAATGGCAGAGTACAAAGTCATTTTCGCAAAATAATCGTTGAACGAAAACGAAAACGAAACGGAAAACGAAGCAGTCTCGTTCGTCACCTCAGATTGAAATATATTTCATCAGCCAATGCGAAGCTAAAGCAGCTGCAGAGTAACTGTAAGAAAAAAGTAAAGTAAAGAAGGGAAAAAAAACTTGACAGTCGATTTGCCAAAGAGAGAAAATATGTGCTCGGCAACAAAACAAAGGCAGAAATGTTCAAGTATACGCAGCAGCAGCAACAACAGTAGAAGCAGCGACGGGCAAAAAATAAATTCAGCGCCTAGCAACAAGACAAATTTAGCAGCAGCGAACCAAATTGCGGCCATGTGCAACGAGTTTTTCTGATTTCCCGCATTGATCGAAGGAAGCTAAAGGCCAAAGATTGTAAATAATACAATACATAGATACAAACATAATTGCATATATATAATTACTCGTTAAAGAGAAAGAGATATCAATAATACAAATTGCGAAGCAAACGCACACAACAAAAACACAAAAAAAACAACAAATATGAATGCGAACGCAGCTCCCACGAGCAGCCCCACAAAATTCAACGTATTTGCCCATGTCAAATACGAGCATCTCGTCGCCGGCGTCACGGGCGGCGTTGCGTCGACGCTAATCCTGCATCCATTGGATCTCATCAAAATCCGCTTTGCCGGTAAGTTTAGGCATAAGAATAACGGTTGCAACGCACATCAACACCCTGTGACACGCAGTTCGCCCTGTGGCCTGAGTGTCTGTCACGTGATTGACCCACAGAGCAGCTGGCGGCTGTAGATTACGTTCATTCGCATTACATCGACCAGTGTTGTCACTTTGGTCTTTTTTCTCTGTAAAATCTAGCTCTTTTTTACCAGAAAAAGCCATTATTTTAAAATGCCGAGCAATCGGTTTGTTGTAAAGATTATTATTTGAATTGGGATTAACTTTTGAATATGAAAAATGTTAAAACCTGCATACAAATCGGCTATACATTTTTCCTGCTATTATTTTCTAATTAAATGTGGCTGAAGTAGCTTTATTTTGCTTTAAAAAAAAACTCTCAGCACTGCATTCGATTGCTGTGTTTGTTCTTTTTTTCGACTCTTATCATGCATTTTGCCTTTGGATTCGAAAAGTTTCCATGGAAATCTTGGCGGGCGCGACATTGCAAGCGGAAAAACTAGTCTAGAATTTCTCTGCCACAAACAAATAAACAAATAGCCGCACGTGGAGCTCAGTAATTAGTTGTTGTTGTTTGTACCTTAGGTTTTTGTATTTGAGCTTTATTTATTGACGTGTTGACATTTTGGCGAAAACAATTTAAAGTCCGAAAATTTTGCTGACCGATTATGCTAGATTTTGAGCTTATCATCGAGCTGCAGTGATAAGCGTTATCTGCATCTGAACGTGCCCAGAACCAGCTAGAAGAAAGGCACCGGCCCCCTTAAAATATTTGGCTAATTGTTCCTTTCCTGCTAATGTTTTCTGGAACTGTTTAGCACTCATTAATAGATATTTGTGGTTCCCATGACTCAGCATTCAGCTGTTGCCTTTTAAAATTGCGCACATAATAAACTGTTATAGTTGTCCTCGTTTGGACTCTGTGCAATTTATTGTTTCCGTATATTCAGATGTTTCAATAACATAAACAACAACAACAACAGGCGCAACAGGTTTTCTTTTGTTTTGCACTTTCTACTAAGTTTTATTGTTAAAAAAAACGTTAATTTAAAGGGTAAACATGTACGGACATGTGTTAAGATCGGGTTTAAATGCCTTGTAATCGGGCGAGAACCTCAACAATAACAACAAATTAAGCTGTTTATGCGAAAAAATGGCCAAAAGAAAACAGCTCTTGAACCAACGGGCAAACGCGTGTGCTTACGCCATCTATTGCTCAGAATTCGCAACACACGCGCATAAACTCTACACATATATATATATATATAGATACGTACGTATAATTTATACGTGTGGATGACGCATCTAGCTGGGTTTTTGGCGCGGACGGTCGCGGGGAAAAACAATATCGAGCGTCAGCGAGTGGCGCAAACTTGTTTATCTTTTGCATACCCTGTACATATTGAATGTGTGCAGAAGGGGGCAATTTGTAGTTGAGCTCATTAGATTTATATATAAATTGATGAGCTTCTATAAATCAATAAATATTGATTGCCAACCAGAGTTTATAGCGCAGATTTTTGCATAATTTGAAGTAAAAGAATGAAGAAAAAGCTACAGGGTAACTCGCTAGTCGTGCAGCCTTGAACACAGCTTGTTTTTGTGCGTTCAACGGCATCACGTGACCAACGTGTGGACTGTACATCGAGCGTTCTTTTAACGGCAAATGTCGGTCCGATACACAGATATATACACATGCAGACATATGTTTACATGTATGTATCTGTGTGATTAACAAACTGGTTAACAGTGCGAAGCTTCTGTTGTTGCCAAGTGCGCAGTCGTCTGACACTTGTTTTGATCGCTGCGAAACTGAGTTCATCATCAGCTGTTCCCCATATATATACATATATATTATATATGTGTGCTATCTGTACACATATAATATCGCAGCCAACTTATTAGCCAAATATATCACATCTTTATTTGTATTTCCTTTTGGCGTACAGTTAAATCATTCAGCAGGATAGTCTGGCAAGCGGGTTGTGCTCAAGGTTAACCAGCGGTAACTAGCGAAAGCTGCGCGCTCTATAAATAGAGCTCTGCTCCGATTGGCAGCTAGCGCGACGAGCCCCCTTTTCGTTATATTTTCCGTCGTGTGGCGCTGTTGTCAGGACAGATCAGACGAGAACTGTCGGTCGTCAGCAAATGTTATTAGCTGCTTGTTATTGCTTATTTTTGTGTTTGCTCTATATATATAAAAATAAATATAGACACAATTATAGTCGAGTCTTGGCATGCTAATGCCCGCACGGGCAGCAACAACAGCCTCCTTCCACTCGGCCCTTATCGCATCCGCCGCCACCAATTAGCGCTATCTCTGTTGGCCGCGAAAACAACAAGTTGTTGTTAGCTGCTATCGTTGTTATGCCGGCCATTAGCCAGGGCCCGAAATGAACAACAACAACAGCAATAGCAACAACTGAACTGGCGTACAGTCCCCAAAAAGCATTGCCAAAAAATAACCAGCTGTGGCCTGAATCATTCCCCCTTGACTTAACCCAAATTTGTGCTTATCTGTATATACTTATATACATTCATGTATATGCATACTGATTGATACTCAATGGACCTAACTGTAAAAGGAGTCAACTTTTGGGTTTAAAGCGCAAAATATGGCGGGATTTTTTTTAAATTCCACCCGCTTGTGTGAAATATAGGTGGAATTCCGTTTTTTTTACAACTTTTTTAACTTTGCAATGTGTCACGCATTCGGCCAGATCGGGCCACTATAACATATAGCTGCCATAGAAACAATCGATCAAGAAATGAGTTTTTAAATGAAAAATATTTTAATTAATAGCGCACATCTCTGATATATCAATTCAATCAATATTACATTTTTGGCAGCACGAAAATACAATTTATTTCTAGTTCTAGTTTTCATTAGATTGAGGAAATTCTTTGCACGGGCAAAGCCGGTTAATGTTTGACAGTCAGATAAGTGCTTACTCACTTATAGTGGAAACCCCTCTGTATAAGTGCGTTGCTCTCAAGGCCAACGTCTAGACGGCTAAGTAAACAGGGCATAAACATTTATCATTTACGAGCTCTCTTTGATTTCTGCCGTTTACAGTGAACGATGGACGCACGGCGACGGTGCCGCAGTACCGGGGATTGGGCAGCGCATTCACCACCATATTCCGGCAGGAGGGTTTCCGTGGTCTCTACAAGGGCGTCACACCCAATGTCTGGGGCTCCGGCTCCTCGTGGGGTCTCTATTTCATGTTGTAAGTACTTGAGTGCCTTTAGCCCAGGAACTAGACTAACACCCCTCTCTCTCTCTCTTTCTCCCTTTCTCTCTCAGCTACAACACCATCAAGACGTTCATTCAGGGCGGCAACACGACCATGCCCCTGGGCCCCACCATGCACATGCTGGCCGCCGCGGAGTCGGGCGCCCTCACGCTGCTGCTGACGAATCCCATCTGGGTGGTCAAGACGCGACTCTGTCTGCAGTGCGACGTGGCCAGCAGCTCCGATTATCGCGGCATGATGCACGCCCTGGCCGAGATCTACAAGGCGGAGGGTGTGCGCGGCCTCTACAGGGGCTTTGTGCCCGGCATGCTCGGCGTCTCCCATGGCGCCATCCAGTTCATGACCTACGAGGAAATGAAGAACGCCTACAACGAATACCGCAAGCTGCCCATCGATACAAAGCTGGTGTGTATACGAAGCGCAAAAAGAAACGAATACAATAACATCACATGACCAAATCGCGCGTGGCGTCTGTTGCCATATGGATACAGTATATCGTATATATATGAAATACGTATATATATGTATGTGATGACGCCCGCGCTATTTGGCAGCCGTTCAATGGCCACATTTAATGGCCCTGCTCGACATTTGACTAACCTTTGCCCAATTTTTCTCACGCCCACACAGGCCACCAGTGAATACCTGGCATTTGCGGCCATTTCGAAGCTGATTGCTGCCGCGGCCACCTATCCGTATCAGGTGGTGCGGGCGCGTCTGCAGGACCACCATCATCGCTACAGCGGCACCTGGGACTGCATCAAACAGACTTGGAGGTACGAACGCATGCGCGGTTTCTATAAGGGACTCGTGCCGTACTTGGTCCACGTCACGCCCAACATTTGCATGGTCATGCTAATTTGGGAGAAGCTGACCAGCTAGGCGTTAGAGTATTAACTAGCTAATCTAGACATTAGAATCTTCAGCAACGACAGCGGCAGCCGAACACCAGCTGAAACTGAAACTGAATTTAAGCTCTATGATAACATATATAGACACATATATATATATATATATATGCATGAATCTATCTGAAGTTTCTGCGGGTGTGCGCAGCAGCGGCAAATGACAAAGCGGATCATATTTTGTATTATTGTTATGATTTTGATTTCGTTTAATCTTTGATTTAAGTCCTAGCTTTATGTTTAGCTTTAAATTAATTCCATAGTTAGAATTTAATTACAATTGCATAATGTATACTAAATAATTTCGAAGAAACTTTGAAAGTAATCAGTTTTGTGCGCTGCGCAATGAAATTTAATTTCAACAATTTGCACAACTTTAGTTCGTAGTTTAGTTAAATTATTTATTTGAATAATCGCATTGTAAATATGTTCTAGTTAGGCATACTTAATTTTTCGTTTTGGCAAAAAGATTCTTCATAATTTTGCAAATGGTTTTTTAAACTTAAAAAGAAGTAACCTTGACATTTAGAATTACATTTAAAATGTGAAACAAAACTTTAAAGGAAACAAACATAAACAAAAAACAAGAAAAAAAAATGCAGAGTAGTTCAAAAACTCTATAAATCTAAACATTAAAATGCCAAGAAACCGAACAAGCGTTTCCAAGTACTCAACACGAGTGTTTCTTTTTAATTTCGCCTTCAGCCCGAACAACTCGACCTGCGCTATTGTAAGTAGTATATGTATATAGTGCTCCCTATATAATTGTGCAGAATCTCTTTGCTAAACTGAAACAGGCATTGTACGTAAGTTAAGATCCTTGGCTGCACTAACTCATCCTCTACGCTTGCTTCGTTCTCATTGCAGGTACGAGGGCGCCGTGGGCTTCTACAAGGGTCTCAAGGCGAACCTGATTCGCGTCGTGCCCGCCTGTATGATCACGTTCCTGGTGTACGAGAACGTATCCCATTTCATGCTGGCCCGCAAGAAACGCCTGCTGGAGGAGCAGATCATAATTATAAATGATAAATCAGACTGAAACTTGGCTGTTTTATTGTTTAGCAATACCAAAATGTCGCACAACAACCCTTTAGTGACGTGAATCATTGTTGATCATTGGCTCCGTCTCTGCACTCTTACTAGTTGTTACTGTCTTATATATTTAATCATATTGTAGTTTTAAGTGTCTTGTCAATTACTAAAAAACCTCAACTATTATTTGCTGTGCTATAACTGAATAAGTAAGTAGAGTCGTGTAATACATTATTACGCCTAGGGCAACAATATTCCTATGCAAATGCATTCAGTTATTAATATAGATTAGACTTAGGGGACATTGCTTTAAAAATGCTGAGAAAGTTGAAAATTTAATACAACTAATTATATGTCTGTTATGATTATAAACTGTTATAACATCACAATACCTTGTATATTTTTTTGTAACAAAAGCCTAAATAAAGGTCACAAATTGGTTAAGTGTTGCCTACCCATTTAAACAATTTTCAGTACGTCTCGTTGCATACTTTTGCTAACGGTAAAGTCAAGTAAATGTAAATTACTTCATGTTTTCAAAACGTTCAATTCAAATGCCAAGCGAAAAGCTGCAGTTGGCGCGCTTCTGTCAAACGGTTATTCACATAACCGTTTCGCTTACTCTGCTCAACCGTTTCGGCTGTGCCAAAGCTTTGCGCTCAGTTCACAATTGAACGTAACGGCGTACGGACGTGCTGCGCTTGTTTTCTGTTGTTGTCTGAAGTGAAGCGAGCGTCTTTCTTTGCGTGTCTCTTTCGTACGTGTGTGAATTTAATTTGTGTGATATGATATGAAATTAACGCCAAGGAGCCAACAAATACACAAACAACACCGTAAACAATTAAAGCAATAAAGGCTTATGCAACCTTTGTGAATGTTTAATGCCTGTCGCTTGATTTAGTGCTCCATTTCTTGGCCACAAACCAGTTTCGAATTGTTTACTTTAGCTGACATTTGGCGCTGGTCAAAAGTGCAGCAATTGCAGTCGCAACGCGAGTTCAACAAACCCCCCAATTGCAGTCAAAAAGACAAAAGCGAGATAACCTATGCCCAACAATATTTGCATTAAAAAATAAGCCAATTTTGATAATTGCGCGCCAACAGCGAAAAAAAGTGCAGGCGCTTTAATTACCGTTGAAACAAAGTGGAGAGAGCGAGAGGCAAAGCAGCAGAACTTTATTCGACAACCACATGTTGCTCTAACGCGCCGTTAGAGTTCAGAACAGGGCGCAGAGTGGAGTAAAAATAACACAAGTGAAACCAGACAGAGAGAGGGAGAGAGATAGAGATAGGCCAGTGTGTGTGTGTGCGTTTATAGATAAAGCGCGTGCGAATGACCTTGAGTGGAGCGCACAAACAGAGACAAGTGGGGACTGTGCGATAAAAGAACAAAAGTCTAAAGAGCAATAACACGCGCCCCCTTCCACTACGCCACTGCATGGCAACCGGCGTTATACGCTGCAGCGTAGTCTCCTCCTCAGCCGGACGCCGCAACCTCTGCGACTCCCTGGCAGAGCTCAGCATCGTCACGCCCGCGGCCAAGTCCAAGTCGACGTCGCACGGTTATCTCAGCGACAGCGGCAACAACACCAGCAGCAGCAGCTGTGCCTGCGTGCGCTGCCACTCTCAGCTCGCTCTCAGCGGCAGCAGGCCGGACACGTGCCCCGTGGAGCACAAGGATCAGCCGCCGAGCGCCGTCTCCCTGGGCACGCTAAGCGCCAAAGAGTCGCCCATTTTCGCACGCCGCCAATTGGTCCAACAGCCTGCCCTCCAATTGGAAGAGAAGCCGCCGCAGCTGAGCTTCTCCCACTATTCGCTGCGCAGCGCGACGCCGGCGTACGCGGAGCAGAAGCCACAGATCGATCGCAGCGCCGTCGAGGCGCTCGACTCAGCGGAGATGCCGGCAGCACGCATCAACAACATGGATATCAACCGGAATAACGGTTATCTATATAACGGGGTGAGTACAACTCCCAATTGGAGTGCGCTGATTGTAACACTTAAATAGGGAATAAAACAGTTGAACCTCGATTAACATAATCGAAAATCCAGGTTAAATCCTGTAAATATTATTATTCTTTTATTTTATTTATATATAAATATAGATATCTTATTCTATACTTTTATTTAAAAAATGTATTTAGCTCAGCCAATCATCTAAATAATACATACACCCCAAACAGCGCTCGTCTTAGGTTAATGATGTTTCCCAGTGTAAGACCAAAAAAACCACATTAATATTGCTCGCTTCATCCAAGTTTTGCAATAAAACGCTTGTAGCCGTGTCAGCTACATATTTACTTATACCCCGTACCCATTGAAAATGGAGAAGCAAAGGGTATATTGGTATCTCACCCTATTTTCGTGATGTCAATAAATATCGATTTTATGACATGGTTTTTTTTAGCATGCCTCGGAGATTGAGAGATGAGTGAGAGCTAATTTTTTTGGATACCTCCCACCCCACTCTCTAGTTGGGAAAGACCAGTGTGGGTGCTGAGGACGAATATTTGAAACATGGTAATGGGTATCTCCCAGTCGTTGCCCCCATTTAAAACCCCTTCCTCCGCACCAATTATTGTTGTTGATAATTGTTTTTGCATATATTCAAAGCTTCTTGAATTGTTATTCAATCAATAAGCTTAAATCACGGTCAGCTCGGCAAAAACCTGAAAATGTTTTCAACGCTCAACAACTGGAAATGGAAATTGAAAATTGGAAATGGAACAGCTGCAAAAATATGCATATATTTCTCGGGAACTCGAAGTTTCTACAATTGAATGCTGGGAAAAGTCAACGCTCAGAATTCTAATTAGGGGAACCTATTTTGTTGGTGTCTTAATGCACTCCCCGAGGGTATAATAGTTTTATTAAGCATTATGTAACACATTGAAGAAGAGTTTAGACGTTAAAGGAATACAAATTATAATATTCTTGATCAGTATCACTTTTTATATAAATATAAAAGGGTATTTGGTATTCGGCGCGCCGTTAACTATACTTGTGCTTCTCTTTTTAATTTTCAAGATCATGTTAGGTATGTTCAGTCTATAAACAAGTGGCGCAAAAGCAAATGGAAAACATTTGAGACTTATGTCACCGCGATTTCCACACTCTTAAAGGGGAAATGAAATCTAAATTGTTGCCTCACTTGAGACCAAATAAACACATCGATAAAAACCAGACACACAGATGAACGTGGGGGGGGGGGGGGCGGAGACACAGATGGGGTTCGCCACTGTTCGGAGGCCGCGGCACGTGTTATGGACAATGGAATTTCACTCTCGATACGCGATATACTCTATATATACGTGAATATATAATACATATAGACAAGCCGGTCGAGGTTGGCTGCTCGGCCAATTGCCTGTGTGTGTGTGTGTGTGTGTGTGAGGGCGTGTGTGGGTGTGTCCGGACAATACTTAAACGATTGCTAGTTAGATATATGTTTCGTCTTATGGGAACTAACTTGGGCAGCGCCCAACATTGCCGCTTTTGCTACACTGCAAACAATTGTGGCGTTAATATACAAAAATTATCAAAATTGTGTTTTCAAATTTTAAAAGAAATTTAATGAAAAATTAATTACTTTTTAATAAACCACCTAATATAATAAAAATAAAATTTGAATACCCTCTCAAACCCCTATCAAAAATCAAAAATATTTCCTATTCTCTTACTCAATTTTAACCTTTTTTTTTCCTGCCCTAACTAACTTGGCCAGCGCTTAAAGCCAACGTTAGTGGCCACTTTTGCTACCGTTTTCACAACGTCACGTTTTAGGGTCAATTAATGTGCGCAAAGCGAAAGTGAACGTAGGCGTAGGAAACGACAATTTGGAGACAAGCCCCCACCCCTCTCCCTGCCTTAATTAAAGACTAACAATTAAAATTGTTGTCATTTTAGGTGAATCAGCAGCCAAAACTGCTTTCCCACTGCATTTTTGGTGTACTTTATGCTTATGAACAATCTAATCAGTGAGGTATTTTTTTTTTTTAACAATGAATCGACATTTAGAACCCAGATAAGACATCGCTATCGATAAACGCCTGTGACAGGGCATCAAAAATGCGCCGCGTGCACAAAACCCATTGAGTAATCGTCGGGAATAGAGAATCTGTATATAGTCTATTGGCATATATGCCATCCGTGCACTTTGCGCATCGTTGCCAACCTCAGGCCTGAAGCCAATGCACTCCGTTGTTGTTGTTGTTGTTGTTGCAACTGATAACAATAACAAGCAACTGCGATGCGGGCACATTGAATTACGCCACACGCAAGGTGCACAACTCGGTTGCATATAGATGCATATAGATCAGCATGTGTGTCTGTATCTGTATCTCTTTAATTTATTATCTATCGCGTGCACACATAATACCAGGCACGCGCAAGGTCAAAAGTATCTCACAGATACAGCTGTGAACTGTTTATTCATGCCATAATAAATCAAATTATTCAAAGCTTTATTAATGCTAGCTTTTCTAGCAATTAAAATTCAAAGTTTTTCTGCAATTCCAAAAAGACTTTTATTACCTTCAGCACATATTATTTAAATATATGCTTCTTTTATAAAAAACAAACTTATATTTCTGCTGTCTTTTTTCCCATAAAAATTGATTAACGGCAAATTTTCCCAGAACTGTGGGCGCTTCCATAATCATTGCATATTTTTTCCACAAACAGCTAAAGTATTGCATACTTTCGTGGGCCACGTGTCAGAAAAATAAAGAAAACTCGATTGGAAAATGTTTCTTGTGTGAGGCACGTTGCCATTTGTACGCCCACACTTGAAGTTGCATAGCCACGCCCACTATGATTACGTATTAACGACCACGTGCCGTGCAGCATGCAAACAACGGATTCAAAAGGTGGGGGGGGGGGGTCCTAGGGGGCTCTTGCCAGGCACGTGGAATTTGTGGCGTAGGCAGGATTCTTTTTAAAGGGGTTTCA
Source organism: Drosophila sordidula (assembly GCA_035047465.1). Taxonomy (NCBI): domain Eukaryota; kingdom Metazoa; phylum Arthropoda; class Insecta; order Diptera; family Drosophilidae; genus Drosophila; species Drosophila sordidula. The sequence goes on from JAWNPQ010000131.1 coordinate 4,849,013, forward strand.
AAATAAATATTTATTTATTTTATGTGAGAAAGATTACAAACTAAGATATATATTTAGATGGGGGTGGAGGAGGTTAACCCCCAGAAACCCCCGCCTACCTGCGCCACTGCGTGTAACTATTCTCGTGATTTGCCTGAAATTTGGCAAACAACAAATGGCTTAAATTCATTTTGTGACCTCTTTGCCACAATATCTAATACTGGGTTTCTGAAAGGGGGAACTCAACTCCTCACATCGACGCGGAGCGTATCCGTGCGGCTTTTGTTTGGAATGGGGTCGCTGGTAATTGCAGCGCTTAAGCGAAATGCTTCACATGCCCGTGTATCCCTGCCACCCGGAGTTCAGCCCCCCCTTCTCCCCACCTTCGATTGCGTGCAAACATTTCCGACACAAAAGAATTTCTGCCTACTCGAAAGTGAATTTCAAATGCTTTCGCTTTTACAGTCTGTGGTCGTAAAAATTGTTTAGTTTAAAGCTGAAACAGCAGGTGTCTCGGCAACTTCTTTCAAAACTGTTTAGAGAGCAAACAGAACTAGTGCCCAGGGAGGCCAAAAAGGTTATGCAAACGCGTAAAACTTAAATGAGAACTCGGCACTTGAGATGACCCCAAAGCTAATCTTAAGTACAGAAAACTAGCTGGCGAAAATATTTGAAACACATTTATATGTTGATATTTACTCTGATTCTTATCAGCTTAAGCACTTCTGGGTATAACTAGAATTGTAAATTCTTATGTTATCTATATATCCAGATTATATCTTATATCTAAATTAATTTGGACGGCATTTATAAAAAATAACTTACGCAGTTGTTATTTAAATGGGTTGGGAATTAAAAAAAATGTATTTTTCTCTTTCTCTGCGCTTTCTCTTTTTCTCTCTTCTTCTTCTCTATTCTCTACTCTCTACTCTCTATTCTCTATTCTCTACTCTCTACTCTCTACTCTCTACTCTCTACTCTCTGCTCTCTACTCTCTACTCTCTACTCTCTACTCTCTGCTCTCTACTCTCTACTCTCTACTCTCTACTCTCTACTCTCTACTCTCTACTCTCTACTCTCTACTCTCTACTCTCTACTCTCTACTCTCTACTCTCTACTCTCTACTCTCTACTCTCTACTCTCTACTCTCTACTCTCTACTCTCTACTCTCCACTCTCTACTCTCTACTCTCTACTCTCCACTCTCTACTCTCTACTCTCTACTCTCTACTCTCTACTCTCTGCTCTCTACTCTCTGCTCTCTACTCTCTACTCTCTACTCTCTACTCTCTGCTCTCTACTCTCTGCTCTCTACTCTCTACTCTCTACTCTCTACTCTCTACTCTCTACTCTCTACTCTCTACTCTCTACTCTCTACTCTCTACTCTCTACTCTCTACTCTCCACTCTCTACTCTCTACTCTCTACTCTCTACTCTCTACTCTCTACTCTCTGCTCTCTACTCTCTGCTCTCTACTCTCTACTCTCTACTCTCTACTCTCTACTCTCTACTCTCTACTCTCTACTCTCTACTCTCTACTCTCTACTCTCTACTCTCTACTCTCTACTCTCTACTCTCTACTCTCTACTCTCTACTCTCTACTCTCCACTCTCTACTCTCTACTCTCTACTCTCCACTCTCTACTCTCTACTCTCTACTCTCTACTCTCTACTCTCTGCTCTCTACTCTCTGCTCTCTACTCTCTACTCTCTACTCTCTACTCTCTGCTCTCTACTCTCTGCTCTCTACTCTCTACTCTCTACTCTCTACTCTCTACTCTCTACTCTCTACTCTCTACTCTCTACTCTCTACTCTCTACTCTCTACTCTCTACTCTCTGCTCTCTACTCTCTACTCTCTACTCTCTACTCTCTACTCTCTACTCTCTACTCTCTACTCTCTACTCTCCACTCTCTACTCTCTACTCTCTACTCTCTACTCTCTGCTCTCTACTCTCTGCTCTCTACTCTCTACTCTCTACTCTCTACTCTCTACTCTCTACTCTCTACTCTCTACTCTCTACTCTCTACTCTCTACTCTCTACTCTCTACTCTCTACTCTCTACTCTCTACTCTCTACTCTCTACTCTCTACTCTCTACTCTCTACTCTCTACTCTCTACTCTCTACTCTCTACTCTCTACTCTCTACTCTCTACTCTCTACTCTCTACTCTCTACTCTCTACTCTCTACTCTCCACTCTCTACTCTCTACTCTCTACTCTCTACTCTCTACTCTCTACTCTCTACTCTCTACTCTCTACTCTCTACTCTCCACTCTCTACTCTCTACTCTCTACTCTCTACTCTCTGCTCTCTACTCTCTGCTCTCTACTCTCCACTCTCTACTCTCTACTCTCTACTCTCCACTCTCTACTCTCTACTCTCTACTCTCTACTCTCTACTCTCTACTCTCTGCTCTCTACTCTCTACTCTCTACTCTCTACTCTCTACTCTCTACTCTCTACTCTCTACTCTCTACTCTCTACTCTCCACTCTCTACTCTCTACTCTCCACTCTCTACTCTCTACTCTCTACTCTCTACTCTCTACTCTCTACTCTCTGCTCTCTACTCTCTACTCTCTACTCTCTACTCTCTACTCTCTACTCTCTACTCTCTACTCTCTACTCTCTATTCTCTACTCTCTACTCTCTACTCTCTACTCTCTACTCTCTACTCTCTACTCTCTACTCTCTACTCTCTACTCTCTACTCTCTCTAAAAAAAAGGGAAGCTATGATTTCTTTATCCTGATTCTCATTCTAAATCCTTTAGTTGAGTTATTCAAAAGTTTTCACAAATTGGAGCTCGTTTCTCACATGCTGCCTGCCACTGATTATGGAAATGGGATGCGCGGAGAAAACTGTTCGAGTTTTAATGAGGAAGCTGTGGAGCACACACTCGCCCATATATCAGGCTGATAAAGAGGGAAGATATGAGACCGCAAGGTCTGTATAACTGACAAGTGCGGGCATAGATGTGATAATGATATGGATTCTGATTTTGCTCCAAATTGAGCGAAGCAGCTTTGGTTGACGTGAGATTTGACATGACATCATGCCGCTGCCTCTTCCGCATGCCTAGCTGCTCACACAGAGGGAGAGCGGCGACGAGAGAAAGAGAAAGGGGGGGGAGAGGGAGAGAGCGCCATGCAGCCATCTCTGTGTGTAATTGTATATACGCGATATGTCTTTATTGTGGCTTACCACGTTTTGTAATAAACGTAATTCTATATATGTGCGCGGGACAGAAAGTCAGCCGCCCAACCACCCACCCGCCGATTGAGATTCTTGGGCGAGTCTTTGGCAAATCCTCAGCTCCAAAAGGAAGCCCGCGAAGTGCGTGTCATGCACATTTTTGCTGCCTCAATGGGTTGCACACAGGCAGGTCGGGCACCGTCTAATGGAACAACAGTTGGTTCTACTTGTTCTGCTTCTTCTTCTTCTTCTGAGCTTGTTGTTGGCCCTCATGCCTGAATTGCCCGCCACTGATCACTGATCACTCGCACCTTGAGCCCGATGGGAGCAAGTACGCCAGCCGGGGCCAAACAGGCGCGGGCATTATGCGCGACTGGCCAAGATCGGCGCATCTGGTTATAGACGCCAGCTTTGTGGCCCCAAAATGATTGATAAGCAGCCGCCCCAAGACTGGACGCAGCATTCACGCTCGTCTCATGCCCAGCGCCGGTGCTGGACGGTGTTGGCAGTAAGCGGCGGTAAGCTGGGTGGGGCTGGGTAACTGTAATGTAACACCATTTTGGGCGCTCACCACAGCGGGGGGGGGGGGGAGGGGAGGGGGGAGGCGGGGGGCGTTACACAAATTTATAAAAACCCAGGCGGCAGCTGTGCGAATTTCAGTGCGCGTTTATTCAGTGCTCGTTGCGGTCGCCAAGTCAGGACAACTGCTCCAGCACATGGAAGCCCCACAGTCCAATTGAGGCGCATTCGATTTCCCCACTTCCCCCCCTGCTGTGAAAGCCCCGTTTAATATGCAAAGCGCTGAAAACGCGGCGAGCCACAGCAAAGCGACCAACGAAGAGCCCGAGGAGGCGCTGGAGCGGGGCCGGGAACAGGAGCAGGAGCAGGAGCAGGAGCAGGACCCGGATCCGCAGCCATCGCCAACGACATCCAAACTCAAAACACGCTCGCGCCTCTCCGCCGCCTTTCGCAGCCTCTCGCGGCCCAAGAGCAAAAAGCTGTCCCCGGCAAAGCCGCGCAGCGAGGAGCAGCTGCAGCTGGTCGGCGCCGCCGAGGATCCCGGCCAGAAGAAGCGCAGCCTGACGCGCCGCCTGCTGCTGGGCAGCCTCAAGCCGAGGGCGAAGGCGCGTCCGCACAGCCTGGCGACCGGCGACGAGCTCAGCCTGCAGAGCGCGAGCAGCAACAGCAACAGCAGGGAGCGGGAAGCGGGCAGCGGCGGCGGCAGCGCCAGCACGTTGCAAATAACCATCAGTGGCAAGAAAGTCGAGACGCTGGCCAAAGGCAAAGCCAGTAAAAGTCAAAGCAAGAGCGCAGCAAGCGAGACGGATTACCTGACACCGACACCAGCAGCAGCAGCAGCAGCAGCAGCGGCAGCAACAGCAACAGCAGCAACAACAACACTGACCACAACAACAACAACAAAAGACACGACGAGCAGCAGACGCACGACTAAGCTAATTGTGGCCAAGGTGTCCAAAGAGCCCGCTCAGCTGAAGAAGAAGCGGCAGCTGAAGGCAACGCACTCGGAGGAGAAAATCGTTATCACGGAGAGCACGCGAGACACGCCGCCACGCGAGCGGGCGCCCGCGAAGCCGAGCCGCGCGAGTGCCAACGTTCAGTCAGCCAGCGGCAGCGGAGCAGTGCGCAAGTCGAACGGCAGCAGCAGCAGCAGCAGCAAGTTGGTTAGCCGCAAGGAGCGGGAGCAGCAACAGCGCGGACACCGTTTGAATCGAACCGGCACGACGGCCGCGCCAGCCATCAGCGTGCAGGCGCTCGAGACGCCGCCCAACAGCCCCGAGCCGAAGCCGCCCGCGTATCCGCCACCGGCCCCGCCAGCGCCCCAGGCCAGCGCCACCCTCAGCGACGTGGAGGAGCTAGCCGACGGGGTCTCGCTAGCGGAGAGCGCCGGACGCGCCCAGGCGCCCGTCGTCCGTTTCGCCGTTGGCAGCGCGGTGCGCGGTCCCGCCGCCGCCGCCGACGCCTACGAGGCGGCCTTGGCCGCCGCGGCCGCACAGCAGCCCAGCTCCAGCGAGGAGCACAGCGACTCGAGCCTGCGCCGGCTCAGCTTCAAGCAGCAGCAGGAGCTCTACGCGCTCAGCGATCACGACAGCATCGAGGGCAGGCGGGAGACGCTGCGGTATCAGTCGGTGGCCAGCGAGAACTCCCAGTCCGAGGGGGAGGGCGACGGCGACGGCGAGGCCGGGGCCACGCCCATGCCGGCCTTTGGCGATTTGACCATGGATCAGGAAATGGAACCGGTAAGGTGTCGGCGCTCTCAATCCCAGTGGCTGCATTTAACCCGCCTGCGAAGAAGCCGCAAAAGTGCTGCTTGTTTTTCTATTGCCAGCCCTCCCCTTAAGTGTGTGTGTGTGTGTGTGTGTGCGAGTTTGCATGCGTGTGTCATTCAACTAGCCAGACTGCTATTTTATTTGATTTATTTATTTATTTGCAGACCATCATGGCGCCCAGCGGCGAGAAACGCGAACATCTCTACAAGATTCTAGTCATCGGGGAGCTGGGCACCGGGAAGACCTCCTTCATCAAGCGCTACGTCCATCAGTTCTTCAGCCAGAACTATCGGGCCACCATCGGCGTCGACTTCGCCCTGAAGGTGCTCCACTGGGACGCCAACACGATAGTGCGCCTCCAGCTGTGGGACATCGCCGGACAGGAGCGCTTCGGGAACATGACGCGCGTCTACTACAAGGAGGCCGTCGGCGCGTTCATCGTGTTCGACGTGACGCGCAGCGGCACCTTCGACTGCGTCAGCAAGTGGAAGGAGGACCTCGACTCGAAGGTCCAGCTGCCCGACGGCAGCCCCATACCCTGCATACTGCTGGCCAACAAGGTGGGTGCGCTCTTCTCTCTCGCACTATAATTGAAATTGATTTTAAGCCCGACTTGAATTTCGAGCGGAAAATTGGTGAAAGCCTGTTTCTTAATTTAAATGGGAAATAGTTTGACCGGACAAAGCCGGTTAACACTGGCTAATCATTTACATAAGTATAGAGGTTTAAATGTTTTTCTTTTAAAATAGTTTTCTTTTATTTTGATAAAGCCCACAATTCTACACCAACAATTTTATTTCTTTATTTAAAAATAAAAAATAACCAAAATTTGGGTTCACTGATATGGAAAACCAGGTTCACGAACCGAACCAAAGGGAAAGGCATTTGCTTGAACCACGAACCGAACCACTGTCAATTTTCAATTGTTTTTTTAAATACTATTAAACACACATGTAAATTCCCTCAATTGCAGTGCGATCAGGAGAAACAGGGCATTGTCACGCAGCCGGAGCGCATGGATGAGTACGTGCGGGAAAACGGGTTCGCCGGCTGGTTCGAGACCTCCGCCAAGGAGAACATCAACATCGACGAATCAGCACGCGCTTTGGTGAACAAAGTGAGTGAATGAATAATGTCATAGAGTAACCTGAATATGTCTAATACTCGTCTACCCGCTTCCCAGATACTCATCAATGACAAACTGATAACTGCCGATGGGAACGATGGCGATAAATTCAATCTGGGCAATGCGGCAGATACGAGCGCGGATGCTAAGAACAAATGCTCCTGTTGACCTGGCCAAGCAGCATTCTAACAAACTATTGGGCCTTACACACACACACACACACACACACCCACACACACACGAACACACCAAAGTCTGAGCGCGTCCACGAGCGATGTTTTAAGTAAATCTGTTCCATGTGCATGTTTGTTGATAAAAGATAACGATAACTATGCTTAGGATCTTTTGTAAAATGTGTGTCTAAGACTTAGCGTCATATAACCATCATGCTCATGATCATCATTCACCATTTACTATTTACTATTTACTCATTCTCCATGTGAGATATGCCAACACCTGGCCATAAAATTTACCAGCACTCTACGCCCATATTGTTCCAGGCGGAACGGGAGCAGTGCGTTTCCCCATAAATTATCTATATTACTCTATCGTACACTATGCATATATATCTAGTAGAGCTCAGTTTGAGATAATGCAGCATCATTATACATTTGTGTAAAATACGAATCGTCGTCCTCTTGTTTTACTTGTTTGTTTTGCTTTTGTTACTGAGATTTTTATCTTGAATTTTTTATACACACACCCACAGAGACATATTATAATACATACATAAATACATATAAACTCTGCCATCTTTATTTGCATTTAGATAAATGTACGTTATATGCAAGACAGATTACAGCAGAAAAACATTTATATCTGCACGCAATCAAATAAACTTTTTAATTGTAGTTAAGTCAACGAGAAACGTGTTTTATTGTTTTGGAAATATGGTTGCTAACACCTTTAAATAAGACTTACCGAGCGGTGCTACATTGTTGCAAATTAATTTACGAGCTGTGAAAGTTCAGAAAATAATCATAATTATTTTATAGCTCTTTTCTATTGCGCAATTGTTATGAAAATCCATTAATTTTAAACTGAGTAAAGGCGCGCGTTGATAATTAGGTTTGTTTTATCGATATGTTATCGCTTACTACGATATTTGTCTATTTGGTTTTGGTAGCCCTGCCCAATTAACAAATAAATAAGTGGCATTCCTTCAAATTAGAAATTAAACCAAACTAACTGCGAAAACAAATAATGCTCAATTTACTTGTTGATGACTTGTTATTTTTTATTTTATAAATGTTGTATTATGAGTCATTATTAGTTTATTGTTAGTTGGCAGCTGTAGCCCTGGTATATTTAATTTATAAATAGAGGGATTTTTAAGGTATTCAGCAACGGTCACATTGCTTGCGCTGCTGTTGTAAAAAAAATGCAAATGCAAAATTTGCAACTATCTAAAAAGTTTAATAGAAGTAGTACCAATAAACAATAATTGTAAAACTCTACAGCAAGCAGGTGTAATGTTTTAAATGTTTAAGGTAAGCAACAGGAGCAAGCGCTACAAGCAGCGAGCCACTTAAGCTAATTAGCAACGCCGCTGCTTCTGATTGGAACCATACTCGTAGCACTTCGTCGCCGTCGTCGTCGTCGTTGTCGCCGTCGACGTCGTCGTCAGCGTTTACTCCCCTTTTCGGTCTTTGTTGTCGTGTTGCCGTTGTGGCTGATAAGTCAGGCCGCCTGGCCCTGGGCACTTGATTAATCAGCAGTAAATTTGATTTTCGGACAATCCACGCCATGAATCAGCCTGGCCCCCCCCATTAAACGTAGCCGAAGAATCTGCAGTTTCTCATATATGCCCTTCGTCTTGCAGTTTTGTTATCTAGTGGCGTAAAGTTAGTGAAGAATACTTGCGTAGTGTTTAAATTGCTGCACGACGATGTTGCCGACGCGGGAGAACGTGGACCTGGAGTGCTTCATTGTGACGAAGCACTCGTGGAAGGGCAAATACAAGCGCATCCTGTCCATCGGCACCGTCGGCATCTCCACCTACAATCCGGACAGATTCGACCTAACAAACCGTTGGACCTACTCCGATATCGTCGCCGCCGCGCCCACAAAGACCATAAACGTGAGTACACACAATACATGTATGCAAATGGCATTTAAAATCAATTAAAATGCCGCAGATACCCAATGAATTTGTGCTCACCATAAAGAAAGACAAGAAATTGGACACGATCAAACTTTCCTCGGAATATCGCAACGATATACTCAGCTCCATATTGAAGTACTACAGGGAATTCGCCGACAAGCCCAAAAATGCTCTCGTAAGCAGTTCGCATTTATCGTTGTTTTTTTTTTTGCATTATACGAAGATTCGTGATCTCTTTGTCACAGCGCTTCAATGCGTATAAATACCATTGGTCGGGCATCAGTTTGCCCACTGTGCTGGAGGTTACCCCCTGCTCGTTGGATCAACTGGATCCCACAACGAACGATGTGCTGACCAGCTACATGTATAAGGACATCGAGGGAATAATAGGTACCTATAGCAAGGCTTAAAGGCCGTGCCCCGGGCTTTGCCTTAACCGTCGCTAAAGCTAATGTGCCATTGTGTTCTGTCTTGTTTCACATTTTAATACGTGTCCGCTTTTGTTTTTATTTTGTTTTTCTGTTCTCTGCTTTGTTCGTTGCACTCATCTTTGTGGTTTTTCGTTTACGCGCACGTTTTAAGCAGGCATCTCGGACTATGATAACGGCATCGTGATGGCCTACGGCGGCTTCAGCCGCCTCCACATGTTCAAGGCGCTGAACCACCACGAGATCGTCCAGAACATTGCGCAGCGCTCCTCGCAGTTTCTCGGCATCGAAACCAAAATACTCAAGAGTCAAATAACGCGCGAACAGTTCGAGCGTCAGCGCTTCGGCAAATACAGGCAAGTGTGCTCAATTCCACCTGGCTGGCATTTAATGATGACACGCTTGTTTTGCCTCCTCCCCACACAGCGGTGATCAGTTCCAGACCTCGATGACCGAGTTCACGGTGCAGAAGATAACGCCACGGCATCCGGATCCCGTCAAGCGCATACTCTGCCTCACCGAGGTCACGCTGCTGGAGCGCGATCCGCAGACGTACAGCGTCTGCACGCTGCGCCCGCTGGCCGATGTGTTCGCGCTGGTGCGCGACAAGGACAATCTGCAGCGCTTCTGCATCGAGTACAAGAACGGCATTGTGCGCAGCTACAGCACCAACGATCGCGACTCGCTGCTGGCCACGGTGCTGGACGCGGTCCGCTCCAGCGGCAACCAGGACGTGCACATACGCATCGGCAATACGCCGCGCGGCAAGCGCTACGTGCCCCTCAACAGCTCCGTGGACGAGGAGACCGAGGCGTATCTGTTGCGGCTGGTCATCAACAATTTCCAAAATCCCATCCGGCGCCACGAGATCCTCGAGCGCTTCAATGCCAATGTGCCGCACAGTGGCCTCAACTACAGCGTCACCCAGGATGTGGGTTGCACAGTTGTTTCTCTCTGATCGAAATTAGCTAAGTTGTGCGCACTTCTTGCAGAGTCTGTTTGCGGAGAACAAGGAGAAGCTTATACTGAGCGCGCTGCAGGCTCTGGCCCAGAAGGAGCTGGACAGTCCGACGGCGCAGCTGACCAACACCGAGCTGGAGGCCATATTCCATGCGCTGACGCGTCTGCTGGCCAGCAAAGTTGGCTATGCGGCCTTCACCAATCTGCCAGGGTGAGGATACCTCGAAATATATATATAATTTCTATATAATTTATAATGCTTGCCCGGCAGCTTTCGTGAAATCATCGGCACCAAGGTTGTGGCCGCGCTGCGTCGCAAGGATTTGGCCGTCACCTACTCGGCGATTGACATGATCAACTCCCTGATGCACTCGGTGAACACGGATCATGACCTCAAGCAGGAGCAGCTGAACAAATCTTCCATATTGTCATCGAAATCGTTTCTGGAAACGTTGCTCAACATGTGGACCACGCACGTGGTATGCCGAGCTCAGTGGAAATGTCTTTCTGATTTCTAATTGTAAACTGTTTTGTGCGCAGAGCCACGGAAGCGGTGCCCTCGTGCTGTCCGCCATGCTGGACTTTATGACCTTTGCGTTGTGTGTGCCTTACAGCGAGACCACCGATGGCAAGCAGTTCGACATCCTGCTGGAGCTGGTCGCCGAGCGTGGCCGCTTTCTGTACAAGCTGTTCCAGCATCCGTCGCTGGCGATTGTCAAGGGCGCCGGCTTGGTGCTGCGCGCCATCATCGAGGAGGGCGAGCTGCACGTGGCCCAGCAAATGCAGGCGTTGGCCCTGGACGAGGCGGCGCTGTGTCGCCACCTGCTGGTGGCGCTCTACACGCCCTCCAATGATCCCACGTTGATCACGCATCGCCAGCTGTCGCGGCACCTGATCGGACTCTGGCTGACGGACAGCGAGGAGGCCATGGAACTGTTCAAGCGCATTTTCGTAAGCCATGTCGGGGATCTGACGAATGTACAATAATTAATCACCCTTTAACTGCAGCCCGCCGGTTTGCTCACCTTTCTGGAAACGGAGGAGAGCGTGCCGGAGACGGACGTGGAGGAGGACAAACTCAACTTTCGCGACAATCTCAAATTCGCAATTCAACATTCCAAGAAAACTCGCAAGAGTGTGATAGAGAAGCATTTGCAGGGCATCAAGCACTGGGGCATGAACCTCATCGAGCAGCAGGATGGCGCCGCCCAGGCGCTCAAGAATCGTCCGGTGGTGCTGCGCAATCGGCGCCAGAAGAAGAAGACCTCCGATGCCATCGTCAACTTGCCCTACTTCTTTTACAACTTTGCCAAAGATCACAGTTTGCCCAACTTGATATGGAATCACAAGGTGAGCAGAAACTAATATGCCCTGAACAAAATGGAGAATAACAAATGAATAATAACCAGACGCGTGAGGAGCTGCGCATGTGCCTGGAGAACGAGCTGCGCCAGTTCCTGAACGATCGCGATCTGGCTGGGCAGATGATTGTGGCCTGGAACTATCAGGAATTCGAGGTGGGCTACCAATGCCTGGCGGAGGAAATCAAAATTGGCGACTACTACATACGCCTGATACTCGAGAAGGATGACTGGCCCCAAAATCTGGTCAAGGATCCGTAAGCTTAGCTCCGCTCTACAAAAATCCACACCTAATCCATTTATTCCTGCACAGGATTGAGCTCTTTAATGCTTTGTATCGACGCGTGCTGTGCCGCCAGCGCGTCAATGACGATCAGATGACGGTCTTCTCACTGCAGGCGCTGGCCAAGGTATATAGACGCTATCACAAGGAGATTGGCAAGTTCAGCGACATGTCCTACATTCTGCAGCTCAGCGATCGCGTAAGCAAATGGAATATATATTTTTAAATGTATTCTAATTAATAAATGTCCCTCCAGTGCCTGTCTCCCTCCATGCGCGACGCGCTGATCAATCTGATTTCCTGCCTGGTGCTGGAGAAGTCCAACTGCCGCGCTCTGATCGATCATGTGCAGTGCCTGGTTGACCTGATCACATTGGCGCACTTGCACAAGGGTCGCGCCCAGCTGAACACCAAAACGAACGTGATCGAGGCGGGTCCCAACATGTCGGCCTACGAGGAGAAGGACTGGTACTACAACATCGAGAAGGATGGCCAGAAGGCGGAGCGCCAGGGTCCCATCACCTACTCGGAGCTGAAGGAGCTCTGGCAGAAGGGCCAGATCACGCCCAAGACGCGCTGCTGGGCCATCGGCATGGACGGCTGGCGCTCGCTGCAGCAGATACCCCAGCTGAAGTGGTGCCTCATCGCCAAGGGCACGCCGCTGTACGACGAGACGGAGCTGGCTTCCAAGATCCTCGACATACTGATCAAGTGCACCAGCTTCTTCCCCAGCCGCACCCAGAACGGCGTCGCCGTGCTCATACCCGGACCGAAGCTGTCGCGCAAGCTCTCTGAATTTATTTGCCTGCCGCACGTGGTGCAGGTGTGCCTGACCCACGACCCCGGCCTGCTGGAGCGCGTGGCCACGCTGCTCTGCCAGATCATGGAGGACAATCCCGAGATGCCCAAGGTGTACATGACGGGCGTCTTCTACTTTATGCTCATGTACACCGGCAGCAACATTCTGCCCATCACCCGCTTCCTCAAGATGACGCACATGAAGCAGGGATTCCGCAGCGAGGAGGTGAGTCGGCTCGGATCGCCCGCAAATCTTTCCTTACCCATCTTCGTTTGTTTCGCAGACCTCGCAGTCGGGCATTATGCATCGCAGTATTCTGGGCCAGCTGCTGCCCGAGGCCATGGTCTGTTTCCTGGAGAACTACAGCGCCGAGAAGTTTGCCGAGATCTTCCTGGGCGAGTTCGATACGCCCGAGGTGATTTGGAGCTCCGAGATGCGGCGCCTGCTCATCGAGAAGATCGCCGCGCACATTGCGGACTTCACGCCCCGGCTGCGTGGCCACACCATGGCCAGATACCCTTACCTGGCCATACCCGTGATCAGCTATCCGCAGCTGGAGAACGAGCTCTTCTGCCACATCTACTATCTGCGGCATCTGTGCGACACGCAGAAGTTCCCCAACTGGCCGATCTCCGATCCGGTGCAGCTGCTCAAGCACACGCTGGACGCCTGGCGCAAGGAGGTGGAGAAGAAGCCGCCGCAGATGACCATACAGCAGGCGTACCAGGATCTGGGCATCGATCTGGCCAAGACGCCCAAGCCGGACGAGTCCATGATCCGCAAGAGCTACTACAAGCTGGCGCAGATGTATCATCCGGACAAGAATCCCAACGGGCGCGAGATCTTCGAGAAGGTCAACCAGGCGTACGAGTTCCTCTGCTCGCGCTCTGTCTGGAGCTCTGGCGGCCCGGATCCCAACAACATTGTGCTCATCCTGCGCACCCAGAGCATTCTCTTCGAGCGCTATCCGGACGGTGAGACGGCAAAGAGTTCTGTATGCAGATTGATCCCAATCCTAATCCTTTGATTCACCTCGCAGTGCTGCGTCCGTACAAGTACGCCGGCTATCCGCAGCTCATCAAGACCATACGGCTGGAGACGCGCGACGACGAGCTGTTCTCGAAGGAGGCCCAACTGCTGACCGCCGCCTCGGAGCTGTGCTATCACACGGTCCACTGCTCGGCGCTGAATGCCGAGGAGCTGCGCCGCGAGGAGGGCATCGAGGCGCTGCTGGAGGCCTACACGCGCTGCGTGTCCATACTGGGCGTCGACTCGAAGCCGGACTCGCTGCACTACCGGGTCATCTCGAACGTGACGCGCTGCTTCGAGGTCGCCTGCAACTTCGAGAAGTGCAAGCAGAAGATCATCCAGCTGCCGCAGCTGCTCTCGGACGTCTGTCGTGTCGTCTACTTCAAGCACACGCTCTCCGTCAGCCTGGTGACCAGCCTGGCGGCCAACAACTACGACCTGCAGTGCAATCTGTCGCGCAACGGGGTGCTCTGGTCGCTGCTGCTGTTCATCTTCGAGTACGACTACACGCTGGACGAGAGCGGCGTCGAGGTGAGCGACAAGTCCAATCAGCAGCAGCTGGCCAACAACCTGGCCAAGATGGCGGTGCTCGGCTGCATCGCTCTGGCCGGCTACGGCATGGAGCTGCGCAACAAGCCCATCACCGGCAGCGAGGCCAGCTCGCCGGCGGCGGGCGGCGCTGCCGGGAAGCCAGCGCCGGCCATCAAGCCCAAGCCGGCGTCCACGTCGAACTCGGCGTACACGCAGAACGCGCACAATCCGCTGCAGAGCAAGCAGCTCGCCATTACCGGCGGCAAGGAGAAGGAGAAGGAGCCGCCGGTGCTCACCAAGCAGGACTCCAGCGTCAGCAGCGACACGTCCAGCTCCACGCCCACAGAAAGCGACCAGCAGCAGCAGCAGCAGCAGCAGCAGCCGCGCCAGAGCCCCATCCAGGAGAAGTACTTGGTCACGGGCGAGCCGAAGAACACGCTGATCAAGCAGGTGCTGGACCGCCTGCTGACGCGCTACATCGCCAACCAGCTGGCCAGTGCGCGGCACAGCGAGGTGCTCAAGCTGCTGACGGCCAACACGCGCAATCCGTATCTCATCTGGGACAACGGGACGCGTGCCCAGCTCAAGGACTTCCTCGAGCAGCAGCGCACGGCTTCCGCCAAGGAGACGCACGAGGACATCGCCCAGGTCTACGAGCTGGTGGCCAGCTTCGAGTTCGATGCACACAAGTGAGCACGCTGTCCGTGCTGCTAATCTCCGCCAGCTGCTCAATGTCTGCCTCTTTCTTTCAGGGACGAGCTGCAGATTGGCGGCATATTCATACGCATCTACAACGACATGCCCACGCATCCGATTGCCCAGCCCAAGCAGTTCATCATGGACCTGCTGGAGTACTTAAAGCATGCCTATCAGTTTCTGCACCACAAGCAATCGCCTCCTGCTCCTGCTCCTGCTCCAGCTGCAGCCGCGCCCAAAATGGGCAGCGATGGCATACTGACGCCCACGCTGGCGCCCAACCATCCCCAGCTGCAGCAGCAGCAGCTGCAGCAGGAAGCCAAGGCTGGCGGCACCTTCGACGAGGTGCTCAAGTCCTACAATCGCTCCAAGAGCCGCAAAAAGCTGGAGACGGATGCGCAGGCGGAGCAGCAGCTGGCGCTGCAGCAGGCCAAGTACGACTACGCCGGCGATGCCCAGCTGGAGCTGCACATCACGATGGTGCTGCGTGCGCTGATCGCGGTGATCAAGACGAACGCCGAGGTGGAGATCCAGTGCATTGGCAACTTCGACATGATCTTCGGCTTTCTGGCCAACAACATATTCGCCGATGTGAGTAGCTGTGGACGTGTCTGTGCCAGATCCCCACTAACGCATCCTTTGCAGAATTCCAGCGTCAAGGCGGTGGCCCTGGAGGTGGTCGCCCTGGTGTCGCGCAACAAGGAGTGCGTCTCGGAGGTGGCTGCCTGCGAGATACTCGGCAATTATTTGGTGGCACTCAGGGATCCCGAGCTGCGCGCCAGCCAGGTCAAGGTGCTGGAGACGCTGTCGGGCCTGATGAACGTGCAGGAGATGATCAAGGAGGCGCAGGGCAAGGGCGCCGCCATCTATTTGCTGGACATGTTCTGCAACTCGCGCAATCCGCAGATACGCGAAATGTGCGCCGAGATCCTGGCCAAAATGACGGCCGACCGCCTGAGCGGGCCCAAGGTGCGCATCACCATATCCAAGTTTCTGCCAGCGCTCTTCATCGATGCCATGATCGAGTCGCCGCCAACGTCGGTCCAGCTGTTCGAGTCGATACACGAGCACCCGGAGCTGATCTGGAACGACAATACGCGCTCGGTTGTGTGCGATGCGGTGGCCGAGACGTGCAAGCGATTCTATCAGCAGCAGAAGGCGAATGCCCGCCACTTGTGGAAGGATCCCGAGATCCTCAAGGACATCGTGTCCAATGAGATTGTCGTCGCCGGCGTCTATTTGCGGCTGTTTGTCAGCAATCCCGCCTGGACGCTGCGCAAGCCCAAACAGTTTCTGTCCGATCTCTTGGACTTTGTGGTCGAGCAGATCAGCAAGAGCTCCACGGAACAGGACGTGCTGGACCTGTCGACGACGGCGCTCGTCGAGCTGCTGCGCTCACAGCCCAATCTGGCCGACGATATACCCGTGCTGGGCCACATACCCAAGCTGTTCAACCTGCTCGCCGTGCAACCAAAGAACACGCTATCAGTATTACACCAGCTGTCGCTTTCCGAGGTGGGTCGGGAATATCTATATATATATAGGTTTATTTAAACTAACAAATCCTCCCATTCGCCAGTTCTGTGTGAGCGCCATCTCGCAAACGGAATGCATTGCGCCGCTCAAGAAGTGCATGGAACACAATCGGGATTGCATAGAGAAGTCCTGCGAGACGCTGAGTCGTCTCTTCAAGCATCAACATGTAGGTGGCCCAGAGCCAGCAAAAGATTACCTTATTAACCCCGTCTTCTTCTGCTGCAGGACTCGCTGATCAGCCAATCGCTGGAGGTGGGGCTTATACCATTTCTGCTGGGTCTACTGGACAGTCGTTTGGAATTCGTGGACAATGCATCCGCAGTCAAGGCACAAATTGTCGCTGCGCTCAAGGGCATGACGCACAATCTCAATTACGGCGACCGTGTCACGCAAATACTGCTCAAGCATCCAGTCTGGGCGGAGTTCAAGGATCAGCGCCATGATCTCTTCATAGCAGACACCAACATACGTGGCTACTTGACAGGTGGGTGTTTAATTGATTGTTCAATTGTCATCAGCTATATATAATGTTCTGCATCTGTGTCAGGCGTTAATCCGACGGCGGGCTACCTCACCGCAGGACCAGCGCAGAGCGTTGAAGTGCTTACCTCGCCACCGCCCATTGACCGGGATGATCCTTCGGCACGGCAAACAATTGATTAGCGGCTCCTCATCTACCACAACCAGGCTAAAGCCAAGCATAAGTTATGATTGGTTTTGCTCTTCAATTACCATTTGGTTTATATGGCGCCTACAATTGCCACGGAAATTGTTACATGCACGTGTACTGATTTCCTTTATTGTATTAAAAGTTTTGCCTATTTTTAAACAAACACACACATTGTCAAAAGAGAGGCGTGGCTGTCTGCAAACAAGCATATTAACAATCTGTAACAAAGTCTACGAAACGTTTAATTTTTTATATTTATATAAATTGTATAAATAGTAATTAGCGAATATACATATACACACGAACACACATACATACATATACACCTTAACTAAAGCATGCATAAAGTGATTATACATATGTATTATGAATTAAAGCGGACTCATTAAAAATGAAACATATTCTGAATATATCTTGTTACCCATCTTCAACAAGCACGTAGTTGTCAGCCAGTTGCTCTTTTCTTATGTAGGTTGTATACAAAAATAAATAACTTCGCAATATACAAAAAATAGCTAAAACTTCATTTTATTAAAAAAATAAAAAAAAAACAGTTTAAAAACAATATCTTTGAGTTTGCAACAGTTTGGTGCTGCAATTTAGTATATTATGTGTTTGGTATTTTTTTCTCGTTAACACCCCCATCCTGCGGTCACACTGAGAATTGATAGTGAAAACATAAACAATGTCGCTTGTCGCTGATTATAGCGATTCATCTGAATCTGAGGCGGAAAGCAGCTGCAATGAGTCCGAAAAAGAGGAAACAATCAAGTCGGAAAAGTAAGCAAACAGTTTTTATCAATTTACAAGTATTAATCAAACAATTGATTACAGCCCGCCCGCAGCACAAAAACCAATAAAGTTGCCCAGCGCAAGCGCTGCGCTTGACAATGCCGCGGCCAAGCGGACGGGCGACGTGTTCAGCAATCCCTTTTTGGAGGCGGAGCTGCACAAGACCGCTTCCTTGGAGCGACACGTCAAAATGGTCAAGAACGACGCGCATGTACAGCTGAAGAACGGGCGCAAGATCTGCTGGAGTTTCCGAAAGGGACGCTGTCGTTTTGGCACCAGCTGCCAGTACGCACACGACTCGGATCTGTCTGTGGAAGGAGCAGGTGACGCAGAAGCAAAGGTGGAGAGTGGTAGTGCAGCGCCCTCAGTTATACCGCAGACAAGTGCGAACCGGAGCAGCGCCGTCAACAAGCGCAAACGGCCTGGTCTGGGCGATGGTATAGAGCCCGGCAAGCGCGTGATCAAATCTTACCAGCAGCAGCAGCGCGAGGGCACAGGCATTCGCCATTTCCCGAACTAAGCCTAAATGACGCCAGCGTCGGTGATGCGCAGCAGGCAGCTGCCGTCGCTGACGCCGCAGCTGTTATTGCGCACCTTCAGCAGCCGCACGCCGTCGCTGTGGGACTCCTCGGGCAGCTCGAGCGCGAGTGTCAGCGTGCACACCGACGACCAGTATTCGCCCAGCATGGTGCGCTCTCCTGGCATTTCGGCGCCCTCTTGGCTCGACCGCTGGCCGTCGTCTCCCATGACATTAGCTGCGTATCGTAACGAACATTATGTAAATATATATGAAGATTAAAATAAGGCAACCTACTTCTATAGTCCGTCAAGTACGTCATGTTAGTCATAATAAAAGCTATGCCGTGCTGCACAGCCAATCTCCGAACAATCATTGCCAGCTCAGTCACAAAATGACGGCCCTTGTTCCGGTCGCAGCCGGTGCGGAATATCATGTAACAGGCTGTCAGGGAGTCAATGATGACGAGTTTTATGCGAGACACTTTCTCAAATTTCGCATTGGGTTGCGCTAGTTTCTCGAGCAGCGCTTTGAGTGCTGCAATCATGGACTCCGCTGTGGTGGCTTTCATCACATTAATTGCCTCTAAATTGCGGTCTATGGCTTGTGCATCCAGCTGCCTCTCCAGCATAATCTGCTCCAGGCGTTCGGTCTCAAATCTAATATTGCTGTCCACAAACAGCACCTGATTATTGGGTCCATATTTGCCAACGAAATTCACCGCCAACGTGTACATCAGTTGGCTTTTGCCCACGTCGAGGTTGCCCAGGAGCTCCCAAACACGACCTGGCCGCAAGGGCTGTCCAATGGATGACAGTAAGTTATCCATTCTGCAAGTAGCTAAAAATTAGTTTGACTCTCAAGAAACTAAATGCGCTTTCATACTCCTCTATGCCTGTTGAGTAGTTTATGGGATTTGCCTGGTAGAGTGTTTTAAGCGAGACTCTTTGCACAAATAAGTCTAGAATTTCGCGCTTGATTTCCTCGGTTTCATCACAGCGGAGCGCCAGGATTGTGTGTACATTGGCTGCTCTTACGAATGCTTCGGCGGTTTGGATTTTTTGTTTTTCCAGCAACCTAATATGATATTCGGAAAGTTGCTTTCCCGTTTTACTTGCCGAAAGCCAAAAACGCAAATCCTTTTGGTCATCCATTTGTTTACAGTGCTCAAATGCGCGGAATGTGTGGTACTTTGTTATCGCTAACTGATATCGAAAGCTGGCGTTATCGAATTTAGTATTTTATCGAATTGCGATTTAAAAGCGCCAAAAGTGTTTTATTTAAAAAATTAGTTTGCATTTTTAAGTGCCTGTATGTGCTTGATTTTGAATGTAATAAATAAATGATAAATGTGTTAATTGATGATCGGTGGTCAGCAGCTTAAAGTTTTCCAACCAAAAGTGTACTTAACATAATGACAAATGTTAGTTACAAGTAGTAAAAAAAAGTAAGTTGCGCTCAGATAAGGCACGTTCTATAAGTAAACGGCGTAGCAGCGACTTGAGGCGTGCGGCGCGTTGCTGACTCATTATTTGGATCAAATAACGATATTAGTGTGTGTGTTCACTCGCATCTATACTCACATGGAAACTTTTTGCAGTCTCACTGGAAACCCCCACGCACACACACACACATACACACATCGGGCGGTACTTTATCTGCAAGCTATGCGTCTTCCGACTCAATCTGAGTGAGCAATAGTCGCCACTGCGTCTCAGTTGCAAATGAGAAATGGACGAGGCACCGCACGCACATGAAAAGCTGGTCGCAAAAGCCAAGCGGCAGCAGGATGATGCCGCATCAGGCAGCAGTCGCAGCAGCAGCGCGGCAAGCCTGGAGCGGCACGACTCCATGGTGCCAGTGATGGCCAGTGAACGAGGCCCGGAACCAGCTGAACCCGACGCCAATCCCTGCGCTCAGCCAAGAACTTTTCTATTGGAGCCGTCAATTTTGATACTGCTCTTCGCATATAACTTCTCGTGTAAGTGGTCAATTTAAAGATAACAAATGGCTAAATAAATGTACAATATTTCAGCTACCATTTTGAAGTCGCAAATCATCTACCAAAGCTGCACGGCTGGCTTCGGCTACCCGACAGCCGTCTGCAGCCTGCTGGGCACGGCGAACGCGACGAACGCGACCAAGCGCATTGAAGCCGAGGTCCAGCCGTATGCCGCACGCGTCTTTCTCGCCATCAAGATCGTGGAGTGCATCATTCCCGCCTTCTGCGGCCTGTTTGTTGGCGCCCTGGCGGATCGCTATGGACGCAAGCCGCTGCTGTTGGTCTCCTACTTGGGTGAGATTCCATTGTCATTCTTTGAGTGAGAAAGATATCTATATAAATACCGATAATATTCTGCAAATATCTTAGGATAATAGAGACACTTTTAATTGCCTTTTTAACTGATTATTCCTATGGAAGCTTTACGCTATAATGGTCAGATTATATTAGGAGCATAGTGAGACTTTCAACTGCCAAGTTTCGTTATAATGTCTTTAGTAACAAAAAAGTTGTTCATACAAAAACTAAATTTTCGTCCGATTGTTCCTATGCAGGCTATATGCTATAGTGGGATCATATTGATTCTAATTGACAGATATGTTAGGATCAGAAAGATAGTCTCAAGGTCCGGATATATTGAAAATCGCATTTTTCGACTGATTGTTCCTATGGCAGCTATATAATATAGACGTCAAATCCGGCTGACTGCGACATATCTAATGTCCGCTTGTGAAGACTCGACTCGGCTGAATACCCAGTATAAATACTTTATAATACCTTCTGCAAGGGTATAATAAATTCGATCTGCTTTCCTTATCTTCAGGCTATGCGCTGCAGTATATACTCTCCGCTGGCATCGCCTATGCGGCCACGCAGCTGGATGGCCTGGTGAGTCCTTGGTTCTATGTGGCTACCATAATACCGCTCTCATTGCTGGGCAGCAGCGTGACCTACTCCGTGGCCGCGGTTTGCTTTATAGGCGATGTTGCCACGGGCAAGATGCGATCCTACAGGTGGGCACGCAATTACCCTGCACCGCACAAATACTAATCCCAGATCGTCCACCCAGAATGATCGCCTATGAGCTGTGCATCTATGTGGGCCTGCTGCTGGGCAGCTTTGCCTCCGGCTATGTCTACGAGGCCACCAATGCCTACATCGTCTTCGTCGTCTCGGCTGCTGCGATACTCTTTGCCCTGTTCCTAATGGCCGCCCTGCTGCCGGAGAGCCTGCAGCAGCGACAGCGCTCTCAGGGATTCGGGCTGGGGGATCTGTGGCACAGCAGCTCCAGAGTACGCGAGTACAAGGATCGCTCGATCCTCCTGCTGCTGATGTGCGTGCTGCTGCTGACGGCGTTTGTGTCCGGTGGGTGTGACCTCAGCAGTTGACCTGGAGCCCACTAACTGGTTTCCCACTCCTCAGATGGCAGCAACTCCGTGTTTTATATGTTCATGCGGGCCAGGTTCCACTGGACTGTGCGCCAGTTCACCAGCTACGAGTCCGTGAGCATTTTGGTGCCAGCTGTGGCCGGATCCGGCGGCATACTATTTCTGTGGTCGCTGCGCCAGGTGGGATTTACCCTTTACCCCATTATATTTACCCATATATATGTGTGGTTTTTTTTTGCAGTGCACCAGCTCGGCGATTCTTTGGCTGGCGCTCATCTCGCTGCTGAGCCACGCCTCCAGCAGCCTGATGAAGGCCTTCGCCTTTGTCGACTGGCAAATCTACCTGGCCATCGGCCTGGGCGTATTCAAGTCCCTGGTGAATCCCATGTGCCGCACCATGATCACCAACCTCCTGCCCGCCGAGGAGCGCGGTGCGCATGCGAATATGCGAATATTTATTTATGCTTTATTGACACACGTATTTCTATTTGCAGGCAAAGTCTTCGCCCTGCTCAGCGTGCTGCAGACCCTCTCCCCCTTCGCCTCCTCCACCCTGTACATTGTTTTCTACACGCTGACGCTGAGCACTGCGCCGGGCTTTTTCAACCTGATCAGCGCCAATTTGTTCGGACTCGCGATTGTTTTGCTGCTGTGCGTAGCCAATTGTTAATTATGCTAATTTTAAACAATTTCTCTTTTTTTCTAGTGTTGTCTGGCGCCAGAAAAAAAACCATCCTGCACACTACGAGCCCATATTTAAGTGATATTTGATTATTATTATCATTATAATGTGTGTATATAAAAAATGGGACTCTCTTAACATATAGCTCCCAATCGTAGTAAAGCAGGTTTTCTCGTATGTAAAGCTGCTATTAAACAAACAAAATTTCGCACATCAATTATGCAAATTGGCGTATAGCGCTTATAAATCTATATTTACGTATTGGCACATTATAAAAGAATACAATGTGCGAACTCTAAGCTGTGTACTTGGAGGGGGTTTTTATTGACCGAATCTTGGTGCCATAAACGGAAACAAACAAACGACAAATGACACGAGGCTGAAACAAGTCGAATTACGCTTTCTATTTGCTACATTTAACGCATGTTTATGGGGCGTAAATATAATTGAAATTATTTTCAAATCAGTTGGGCTATTATATGGGTTAATATAACAGCACTCGGACACCTCTGTTAATTTCCAGGCGATGGCGTGTGCGCAGTCACTTGACAAAACCTCTGAAACATCGAAAAAAATATATAAATATAAATATTATAAAAGCACAAAAAACACACACAGAAGATATAAACTTCCCAGCAAATGAGTGGGGTGTTAACTTCATGTTAAATTGATCGCTAATTTCATTTGCTAATTTTAAATTAGATGCCACATATTTTACACCCTTGATTTAATATTACTCTGCGCTTTAAAACAATAATACTATTATTATTATTATTATTTTTAGGGAAGCTAGCGACTTATGGAATATATTAAGAATTTGATCCTATCATCTTGTATATATTTCATATATACATATGTGGAGCAGTGGAGCCAACTCGAAGCTTAATTAACAAAAGATATTTACGTTTTAGAGAGCATTTTCCTTCGGGCCTTGGCTTTGGCTCGTGTTTCTCATTTACGGGCTGCACGAACTGGCGAAAACAAAAAATAAAACACACACGCAAAGTGCGGCTCAGGAGAGTTTCGGCGCCTAGACAAGCAGCTGTTGGGGTTGGGGAGCGCGCTGGGGTGGGGAGGGGGGGGGGGGGCTGGGGAACTGGTGACGAGAACTTATTTAAGCCGGCATCGCAGTGAAATCGAATTTAAACGAATCGGAAACGTCGCCGCTGCCGTATCAAGCTGCTCCGGGCCTGGCCAATCGACCCAACTACAACAATCGCACAATTGCCGGGAACGCAGAAGTACATAGAATAATCGCCAGCATATATACACATATGTATATATATATAGTACAAGCACATTGCAACGGATCTTAGGGCAACTAGAACATTTGATTTTTGATGAACAACTGTTGTGGAATATTTTTGTGTTTGCGGCGCGTTAAATTGGTTTTTTGCGAACGTGTTGTAATTGTTTTTGCTGCCCAGAATCGGCATACTAGCAACTAACTCCAATTGCAAATAATTGTCGCTGCCAGATAAGCCCAATGCAATAGCTAAACAATCGACGCACAGAAGCCGCATATATAAATCCGTATAACGTATACGTAATTTAAATCAAACTGTGAAGTGCGCATTGTGATTGCCTTTTTGCCATTGTTCAAATTCAGCCAGTGACTAATTAATAAACATATAATGTAACTGCACGACAAACATTAATGCAAACCTAAGGCGTACAAGTTATAAAGCCCCAATAAAAGCAAATTAATGCCCTCCAAAGGGCGCATTGAACTTGTGCCAAAAAGCAAAAACTATACACAAAGGTCAGCTTTGGACTGCCGAAGATTCAATACCCTTGCAGTCAATATCGGTAGATATTCGACCGATTGTTAGGATCATAATTGTTCAATTTGGTTCGGATAATAAATAAATTGAAGTTTTTTATACAAGCACTCATTTTTTGCAGGGCAATCCAATATATATTTCATAGTATAGTGTCACAAAATAATTGATACAAAATTGAAGATAAAAAATAGAAGTGAATTAAAGAACTGGTCAAAATGGTCGAAAAAGTCTCGCATACCTTGACCCTCAAAAGCCTGCGCAGTTTCAACTGGCACCGAATTTTTCATATGTTCTACATTGAACCGGTTGTGTTTATGCTGCTCTTCTCGCTGACGCTGTCCAGTAAGTGCCGCAGCTAACCGCTAAGATCCGTCGAGCTAAGCTAAGTGTGTTTTTCGCCCAGATACGATCATGAGGAACCAGATCATCTATCAGACCTGCACGGTGATCTTCAACTACAACGCAAGCGACTGCAAATTGCTGGACGCCAAAAATGCCAGCGACGAGATAAAGGTGTGCCCCATATCGAGGTATATATATATATATGCAGCGTTGAGTAAGCCCCGATTTCTCCGATTTCAGGCCATTGAGACGGAACTGCAGCCATATGTGGCAAATCTATTTCTATCGCGGACGCTGCTCGAGAGCATTGTGCCCGCTTTCTGCGGCCTGTTTATTGGCTCTTGGTCGGATCATTACGGACGGAAGCCGTTGCTTATCGTATCGATGATTGGTATTTATATAAGCCCCCACACTCATACTATATACTAGGGGAGAAAATAGAGCCAATGTCGAAATTACCTCCAGCTGGGCAGCAACATTTTATTTAAAGCTGCGAACCTTTTTCTAACTTTAAGTATTAATAAATAGATTAGTTAATTGTTGCTGGCTGGCATTCTTGATATAGCCATTTCGTTGCAATTGCGAGTAATAAATGCCATACGATATAGCTGCGAAATACAATAAAAGAATATGCAAAATATTCGAACCAGCTATACTATATAAAAATAAATAACATTTGGAATGTGAAAACCTCATTGGCTCTGATTTGTTCTCGGATGATATTCGAGGCTCTAACAACGTCACTAACAATTAGCTTTTAGTTGCGAATAGAAGCAACTTAATAGTTATTAGAAACGTTTTTAAATATTTATATAAATATTATTTGCTTTTTGAATGGATAAAAATAAACTTCCCTTGCAGGCTTCGCCGCCTCGTTCCTGGTCACGTCTGCCATTTGCGAGCTGTCCACCTACTACGTGATCAATCCCTGGTGGTACATTGTGGCCGCCGTGCCGCATTCCCTGCTCGGCGGCAACTGCGTCTTCTCCGTGGCGGCGCTTTGCTTCATCTCGGACATAACGGACACCAAGACGCGGCCGTATCGGTAAGCCACAGAACCCAATGCTCAGACTGGGCGAAAGCTTATGCCCGACTCGCTCACCCGGCAGCATGATCTTCATGGAGTCGCTGTTCTTCATCGGACTGACCAGCGGCTCGCTGCTGTCTAGCTTCGTTTATGCGGCGACCAATGCGGCCACCACCATTGGCATCTCCGGCTTCATTACCACGTTCGGCACGCTCTTTGTCATCTTCGTTGTGCCGGAGAGTCTGCACATCCGCCAGGCGAAGGAGGCACAGGAGGCCAAGAAGGAAAAGGAGTCGGGCGTGGCCCCGGCCGGTGGCGCCAAGGATATGCCCTTAACGCCGTGCGATCTGCAGCCGGAATGCATGTCGATCGACTGCCCGCCCATCTTCATGAACCCCGATACGCAGTCGGAGCAGAAGAAACAATGCCAGGAGCTGCCGACACCGGCCACGCCCAGCATGACGTTCGACGAGGACCTGATGACCAAATACGTCGAACAGCTGCCCAAGGCGACCGCGGCCCGGGCCGAGTGCAGATCGCAGCCCGACGCCAAACGGGCCGGCCTGTTCAGCTTCTCCCACATCCGCGACATGGTCAGCACCTGCACGAAACCGCGCGAGAATCACGCGCGCGCCATCATTTGGCTGGTCACCCTGGCCATGTGCCTCTCCATCTTCGTGTTCGGTAAGTTGAGCATCGCCTTCGCATACCCTGTAGTCAGTGGGCGAAAAGGGTATATTAGTTTTCGTGTCATGTATGCTTTAAGCGGCAAGATTAGCTTAATGCTAGCTATTACCCATTATTAGCTATAGTATAAGCTCATCTATTTTTCTTATAATAATTCTTCGAATTTAATAATATTGTTAAATAAGGACTTTACATCTATATTTTTGAGCTTGTTTCCCAAGTTTAAATATCTAGAGATGTAAAATTGTATATGCATTTTCTTGAATAGCATTAATTAAGAACATATTCAATTTGTTCATATAAAAATCCTCTAAATTCTTGCAATATCGAATTGAATAGCTAGATATACGAAATATTGTACGTATTTTCTAAAAAATCACTTATAGCTCAATAGCCAAATATCGATTAATATCAATTTAAAATCTAGTTTTTGAGCATGTGTCTGAGATTTTAGAAAAGGCAGTCGACAAATTTATTATATATACTTTCGGATACAATATATAGATATTGAATATGTCTTTTGTCTCTTTGGATCGCATTCCATACTTTTGCATTTTTAAGCCCTTCAGAGTACAGGGTATAAGTAAGTCAGTCTAATCAGGACAACTCTTACCTTCTTGCAGATGGCGTCATGACAGTCATGTACCTCTTCGTGCGCGAGAAGTTCCACTGGTCCGTGCGGGATTACACCTTCTACGAGACCGTGAGCCACCTGGTGCCCATGGTGGGCGCTCTCATCGGATTCCTGATACTGCGCAAGGTGAGTGCTTCCTTTTGGCTAATAGTTAAGTGTTCTCAGGGGTTGCCTCGCTGCAGATCTTCCGCTTGTCTGTGGTTACGCTGGCGCTGCTCGCGTTCGCCTCGGAAATGCTCAAGAACATGGGCAGGGGATTCGCGACGCAGCCGTGGCACATGTACCTGTCCGTCATGCTGGGCGTCTTCCGCTCCATTGGCGCCCCGATGTGCCGGACCATCGTGTCGAATATAGTACCTGCCTCCGATCTAGGTAGGTTCCTTGCGCCACACTCCAGTTTCCAGTTGATCTAAACAGCTTTTCTTGCAGGAAAAATCTTCTCAATTAAAAATGTTTTACAATCGTTTGCGCCATTCGGTAAGCAACTTCCCCCCTCGCCGCGTTTAGCCATTCATTATTAATTATTGTTAATTTATTTGCGCTTTTAGTGGCCGCCCCGCTCTACACGTTCATCTACAAGCGCTCGCTGGGCTATTATCCGGGTCTCTTCAACTTTGTGAGCGCCGGCCTGTACCTGATGTCGTTTATTTTTATCGGGTAAGTTGCGGCGATTTGGCTCGTATAAAACATTTAGGCCCTGCTAATTGCTAAAACATTCCTGCAGATGTGTGCTACGCATTAAGTTCATGCACCAACAGTACTACGCCAAGGTGCTAAAATAAGAGCATCCATGTTCCGATGTGATCCAACCATATAGTCCCATTAGCCTAGCTTAATATTTATGAATAATTATTTGTACATGTGTGATGTGATTGCCCTAAGCGTCGTCTCTGTAATTAGCAATAAAGTTAACGAGTAGTACGAAATTAAAAGCTTCTGATTTAATAAGTTACCTGAGAGAGCAATCAGAAATGAATATAGGCTGTCCTGCCCTCAGCCACTGTTCTATATAATTCTATATAAAACTTAATTTAAAGTAATTGGTATATACAGATTTATTGTTATCATCGTCTTTTTGCTTGTGTCTATCGTTTTAAAATATTGCAGCATCAGCTTTTTATATGTACATGTTCAGTTTATAAATACTATTTGTGTATTTATGCTGTCAGTTCCTATGGGCAGTTACAAATTGACCGATTACATTTACAATTACAATTACGAATACAAAAAGTAGATAAATATCATAATACTTTTACGCTATCAAAAAACACTGCTATAAAAACCAATTTTCATACTATACATTATGTAAAAAACTGTCTAGACATCACAAGGAGCAAGTGGCGTTGGGGGTGCTTTAAGGTATTTAAATTCAACTAGGCAAGACAGACTCGGAATGGTTAGCTGCCAATGACCTTATAAGCGCTGGTGCCGCTCATCGATTTCTGTATGCCGAAGATGATGCTGCGGGGGGATATGCATTAAATATTGTACTAATTATTATACTAATTATTTGATCACTTACGCCATGAGAACGTAGCACAGAAAGAAGAAAGCCGCGCTAATGAAATTGAATGCGCCCGGATAATAGGAAACAGTGGCCTTGTACACAGCCGTATAGAGCGGCGCAGCGGCCAGCGGCGAAACCATTTCCATGGATGTGGTCAGAGCAAAGATTTTGCCTAATGGGGGTTAGGGCGAAACTGTAATTAGTCTGCTTGTTGGGAGCGCTTTACGGGAGCTACTCACCCACATCCGTGGCGGGCGCCACATGGGAGAGAATGGCGCGGCACATGGGGCCCAGGACGCCGCGCATCATGCCCAGCGTCATGCCCATATACATTTCCCACCAATAGTGCGCCGTGGCGCGCACTGTGCTCTCCAGCACGCAGGCGGCCAGCGAGAGCAGCGCCATGCTGATGATGGACACCTTGAGGATGCGGCGCAGGAGAATCATGCCGGCGACGCTGCCGACTATCTGGATGACGATGCGCGCCGCATTGAACTGGCTGATGTCCTTGATCGTCCAGTCGAACTGTTCGCGCATGAAGAGCACATTGACCGTGTTCTCGCCCTCCATGTTGAAGATGGTAATGGTGAGGGCCACCATCGTTAGCCAGATGATGGCGCGATCGTAATTGGCACGCGGCAGGAAGCAGGTGCGCACCAGATCCTTGACCAGGCCAAAGCGGAAGAACTCGCGCACCCGCGAGCCCCGGTGCATATCCTCTGCGGGCAGGCTCTCCGGCACCAAGAAGTACACGTAGAGCAGCGCCAGGAACATGAGGCAGGTGGCAATGGCGAACAGAATCACGGCGCCCGTTGCCGCGTAAATGTAGCCGCTGGCCACATTGCCCGCCATCATGCCGGTGCACAGCGATGCCTCATTCAGCACCATGCTAAAAATACGCACGATGATTCGGATGCGAAGCTAATCAATTAAAGGGGGGCTAGGCTCACCGCAAAGCGCGCTTGCGCTCCTTGGCCACGTCGGAGATGTAGCAATAAATGCCGGTGATTAGGGCGCAAGTGCCGCCGCTCAAAACAGAGGGAACCGAGGCCATCAGGAACCACCAGGGACTGATGTTCTGGAACGTCGTCACCTCCGCAATGGCAATCAATATCGTGGAACCGGCCACATAGCCTGAAAAGTTTACAAATCGAATAAGTTTCAATACAGGTTTAGTTACGGATATTATCAGCAGTTACCCGTAAAGACCGTAAGCAGTATGGGCCGCCGTCCGAACTTATCCGACCAGGGTCCAATGAAGAGGCTCACAAACGCTGGTATAATGCTCTCCAAGAGCGAGATTGCCATTGTGATGTCCGCCGAGTATGCCTGTACCTTAACTTCCAGCTTCTGCAAATGTGATCAGCAAAGATTGTTAACTGAACAATTGAACAACTGTTTCTGACATGCCCCTTTTATGATTCATCGCGTTCCATTTGGCATGGCTATACCGAAAATGACCACAGCGAAATATCCCTTGATCGATATTTTCCCGATAAGCTTAACAATTAGTCATGCATTTTTAAGTGTTGACTTCGGAGTTTGTCTGCCAAAAGCCCTGATAAGACCTGACAAACGCGTTGTGCTACATTGAAAATTACGACGTGGTTCTCGACGTGCATATGTTCTACTCTTATCTCTCAACTTGAGGCGGACAATGGATCATTAAATAGTTGAGTAGTTGTCTTTGATTTGATTGCAATAATGCCAGTGAAACACTTATTCAAATTAATCGCCCGCATAAATCAATTTATATAGTATATGTGGATGAGACATTAATTGGGGCATATAACAAAATGTCTGGTAGGCCGCTTTACACTATTTTGACGCCATTTACAATGATTTAACAAACTGAGATAAAAACGAGAAGAAACAGTTTTTTTTCGAATTGCTCTATAAACAAAAAGTTAGCTAAATTTTTGACCGATAGAATGTTACACTATATAGAAGTTCCATGTTGAACGCTCACAATTGCCAAGTTGCCAAGGATATATAATATAGTTATAGCTATATAATATAGTGGTCCGATATTGAACATATTTTGCAGATATGTTAGGAGCATTTTGACACTCCAAATTGCCAATTTTGCCAAGGATATCATGCAAAACTAAAAAGTTTTCCAAACTAAAAGGAACATTTATACTGATCCTTCCTATGACAGCCATATAGTGATCAATATTATATACATATCTTATAGGATGGTAACGTCTCCTTCTATGCGTCACAAGTTGCCTGACAAAACTGTTATACTCTCTGGAAGGGCATGAAAACAGCAGCCCAAACGCGATGACGATATGTTGTATACTATAAAAGATAATTTCTCGCGTCAACTCACTTTGGTAGCTTCCGATCCGCGATCGTTGCCCAGCAGCGGCTCGCAGTCCGTTTGGTTGAAGTGCATGATGGTCACGCAGGTTTGGTACAAAATTTGGTTCTGGAGAACCGCCCCTAAAATGTATATGAATTTGCCGTAGAGTTAAGCTCAAGGGTGGTGAACAGATCGTGGCTCACCGATCAAGCTGCGGGCCATGAAGATGAGAAACACCGCAGGCTCCAAAATAAACCATTTGGCGCCCATGCCCGAGTTGTCGTCCGTTGGCGCTGGAGCGGGCGCTGGAGCTGACGCTGGCGCTGGCGCCTCGGCATCACCTCCGCACTGGGCCGCATCCTCCAGCTCCGGCTCGGAGTCACTAATCAAATGCGCTTCGGCTGACGAATCCATCGTATTGTTATTAAACTGATTCAATTTAACAATTTAGCAGCTGTTCGTTTGTTTAGACAAAGGAACTAGCAATTCATTATACGTTGCAATTGAAATTCAAAAACAATTCTATTCTTTTATCTGGCAGTCTGTGCGCCACGAGCTTAAGTCAGTCACTGGCACAGTTCACGCTCTCTTTTTAGAATTTGCGACGTTAAATTGTTCAGTCTATCTCTCTCGCACACTCACTCTGTGCAATTTAGCGTAACGGAGCTTGTGCCCTGCTGCGCTTACACTCCTCCCGATACTAGTTAATGATATATAGCGCTCATTAACTATTTAAGTACTACGCAAACTTTCTACAGCCAAAGCTTTGCATTGCATTAACAGCTGTTTTTGTTTACCAAGCCATTTCGAGCGTAATGTGTCGATTCCACCTGTCGCGTTTTTGTTAATCAGCTGTTTATGTTTACCATGCCATTTTGAGTAAAATGACGCGTACTGTGCCGATTCCAACTATCGCGTTTTATGGCGCGTTCTTATTGCGTTATTTTGTAGTGAGCTTTATTACATTTAAATTCGATTTTAAAATTTAATGTTTTTTATTTTAAATGTGTGCAAAAATTAAACTAAGAGTACATTTTAGTAACGCCGACGTTCGCGTTCATTGCGTGAATCTTTCTCCCGATGCTCGTAGCGGCCGCTGCGTTCTCGATCCCGATCACGTTCCCGCTCTCGCTCTCTGTCGCCGTGTCGCTCTCGTTCTCTTTCTCGCTCTCTTTCCCTTTCCCGCTCGCGATCGCGTTCCCGATCTCGCCGGTCGCGTTCCCCATCGCTCCGCCTGTTCTCATTGCGCCCGGACTGCCGGCGATCGTGATCGTCGTTGTAGCCGTTGCTGCTGTGATTCTGGGTGTCTCGGGTGCGCACGCGATTGCGCTGGCGGTCGTACTCCTCCAGTTCGTCGTAGTAGTCCTTGGAGCGTCCATTGCCGCCGGGCGCCGCGCGCCTGTCTCTGTCCCGCTCGCGACTGCGCGATTTGGATTTGGAACGTCCGCGACGTGGACGCCGCACTGAAGCCGATGAGCTGTTCTTCTGGCGGCTCGACTCCTGTTCCTCGGAGTCCTTGGCCTCATCTTCGCTGGGCACCTCGTCCTCCAGATCCTCATCCAGCACCGACACCTTCGGCTCCAGCTCGTTGTTCTCCTCCAGAATGGTGCGCTTCTGGATGCGAGGCAAGATGATGTCGCACACGCGATCGTTGCGCAACAGCTCGTCTATGTACTCGTCCATGTAGACGATCTCGAACTGGCCGGCGCGATTCTGGCGCCGCAGCTTTCGGTTATCGATGTAGAGCGGCTCCAGGTATTTGTAGCAGTCGATGGCGGCGCCGGTGAGGCGCAGGTAGAAGGCGCCCAGAGCGCGTACGTACTTGAACTCCTCGTTCTTGATGAACTCCACCACGATGTCCTTCTCCGGCTGGATCTGCAGCATCTTCAGTGTGAGGCACAGGAACTGCGTGGGCTTTATGTTTCCGCCGTAGACGCCGCCAACGAAACGCAGCTCCATGGCCTTGTCCACGAGCAGCTCGGCGGTGAGCGCAAAGCACTGCTCCTTCCAGTACTTGGAGTCGTAGATGCGGGAGCGAATGATCTTCTCGATCAGATACTGCGGATTCGTGCCGTGCACGTTTTTCGCCTCTTTAACCGTGCGATTTGCCATGTTTGTGTTTTGTTTTCAATGCATTTGGGCGAACAAGCCTGTTTTGCCATTGGTCAGGGCTGGCAATCAGATAATGTTGATTATTTTTAGAGCTGCATGTACTTTATCGATTAGCACTCGTTCGTGTTAATGACTGCAGTTGATACATTTTCTTTTCGATAACACGATGACGCACACTCGCCCATAGACAAAAACACCAGACGTCGTCTAAGGAAGAACGCAATAGGAAAAGTTAATTTAAATAGCTAATTTGTGGTGTGCATAAAGCAAAATCAAGAAAACAGGATGAGCTTCTTTGGCAAAATGTTTGGCGGGAAAAAAGAGGTGGCGCCCACGACGGGCGAGGCGATACAAAAGCTGCGGGAGACAGAGAACATGCTGATCAAAAAACAGGAGTTCCTCGAATCCAAAATCGAGGAGGAACTGAATACAGCACGCAAGAACGCATCCAAAAACAAACGAGGTAAGATAACAGCGCTTGGCACCTGCTGTTCGCTCGTTCTGCAGGGATAACCCCCGTGCCGTAATCAGTGCTGGAAACTATGACTCATTATACTCTTGCAGAGGGTATTATCATTTTGCCACGCAGTGTGTAACGCGTAGAAGACGCCAACGACATAGTGTATATATAATCTTGATTTTTTATTAACAGACCTGTCGATAGAGTCTGTCCGTCTGTTTGTTTTTTATGCTGACTAGTCTCTTATCTTGATGCAATTTTGCATCTATTTGTAGCAAGCAATCGGCCAGATCGGACCTCTATATCACAAAAGCGTCAGCAACATCGAACATATATGTATTATAGCCTTAAATAGAAACAATCGGTCAAAATCCTGTTAAGCGCGCATCTTCCCCATGTCTGCAAGGGTATTCAAGCTTCGGCGCGCCGAAGATAAACATTCTTTCTCATTTTTAGTTGCCTTGCTTTTGTTTGCGTTGCCTTAACAAATAAAATCTCCATTGCCACGCTCCAGTTGGAACATCAAGTAAAAATTCTATATATATATATTTCTTCGCCTTTCTTTATGCGCTCCACATACAAACATCTGCCTACCACGATGGCTCCCCGGACGTACCCGACCCACGTACATATGTATTTCTGCTACCACTAAGAACGTAATATAAACATTTACTCAATTAACATTGCCCTAACAAGCTGTAGCCTTGCCAAATCATAGTGTAATCGTAATCGTTTTTGAATTGGGCGAGATAACAAAATTTGTCATCACATCTGAGATTCGTTTTGTTTACTTTCCATTCGTATTCCCGCTAATTCGGAGTAAATTCTGCTGTTTTGGCACATTTCAGTGGCTCTGCAGGCGCTCAAAAAGAAGAAGCGATTGGAGAAACAGCTCCAGCAAATCGATGGCACCCTCTCCACCATTGAGATGCAGCGCGAGGCTCTCGAGAGCGCCAACACGAATACTGCCGTCTTGACCACAATGAAGAACGCCGCCGATGCGCTCAAATCCGCTCACCAGAACATGTGAGTAAACAAATGGATTAGTTATATGCAGGCCACAGACTGAAACTTGATCTTTTTCGTATGTTTTAGGGACGTGGACAAGGTGCACGACATGATGGATGATATTGCTGAGCAACAGGATGTGGCGCGTGAAATATCCGATGCCATTTCCAATCCGGTGGCCTTTGGCGCCGATCTGGATGATGAGGATCTCGAGCGGGAACTCGATGAGCTGGAGCAGGAGAACTTTGACAAGGAAATTATTGGCATACCCGAGCCAACGCCCACGTTGCCAGAAGCGCCAAACGAAGACTTGCCCGAGAAGGCCAAGGAGAAGAAAAAGGCGGTCGCGGCACCTGCAGCTACCGTTGCCGACGATGGTGAGCGCATGCGACTAGTGTATACCCTGTAAATCAACTTCACTAATCTCTATTCCACATTGCAGATGATCCAGACATGAAGCAATTGTTATCTTGGGCCAACTAAAAAATGCTCTGAAATCTCCCCTCCTCTTTGTTTTATTTGCAAGATCAACTAACCAGTTCTTTTGTTGTAATTTAAATATTCGATATAATTAAGAGAAAAATTTAAGTTGTAAAGCGAAGAAGGCAATAATTCAAATTGCAAATTATCATGAGACCACATATATATATATATATACATAATAGGAATGTGATTTTATAAATAATCAAATAGTCGGGCTAAACACACACACTACCACTTTAGAAAACCATGAATATATCAAATTGAGCTACTTAAATCCAGCAATATTCAGCCATGTATTCATCCCTTTGAACTATATATTTTTGCACCCATTCTCGAGCGCGCTTTTCTTTTCTGTTTTCTTTGGCAACACAACGAAATGATTTTTAAAATAAATTGAAACACTGGCTTTTATGAGAGCACTTTTGTTGGCCCAACTGAGATGCAAACTAGCTGCATTTAGAGCATCCGATTAGTCGTCGTTTTTGGGCGCCCCCACCAGCTGCAGCAGGTCTTTCCGCATCGGCGCCCGGACAGGTTATCACAATCGTCGCGTTGCGTTGATTTGATTGGAATTGGAATTGGGGGCCCTGTGCGACATGCATACTAATTAATTGGCCCAGGTGGGCAGCGTGTGTGTTTTACGTTTGGCTGGGCGGCGCGTTGAGTAACATGCGACATTGATTACGACAAAAGACAAGAGTGGAAAACAGATTGCAAATCGGCGGACAGTCCGTGGACGGGCCTTGCGTTGGCCGAATTTATTCAAATCAGTTGAATTTGGTTTGGGCAAGAGCGAGGTGCTGCCGCCGCTGCCATCAATTAGCTATATCGAAGCAGATGCCATGTGCAAATACGTCTTAATTGCAGTCGCATTAACGGTAAGTGGCCCATTAGTGTGCACCGCCCACCGTTGACCTTGTGCCACCCACACAGTGCCTGCAGCTGCCGGCGTTGCGGGCCACGCTGTACGAGTCGTTCGACTTCTCCAACGTGGATCTGGTGAACTTTCAATATTTCAAGAATCTGGCCTCGCAGGATCCGCGCACCGCCGCCCAGGCGAATCCGCTGCTGGAGCACTTCCAGAAGAAGAAGGCCGTGCTGGACTACGTGGAGCGCTTGTTCCTGGGCAACTCGCCGTTCCAGCAGCCCAGCGAGATACCCTTCGATCCCCACTTCGGACGCGCCTGGCGACCGCACTACGAGCGCAAGTTTGGACGCCGTGGCGAGCGTTTGATTGCGGCGCTCGGCTCCGGCTACTCGATCCGACAGTTGCGGCACTTCGACGCCATACCCCGGGAGTACGGCACTCGCAACTATCCCAGCTGAGCCAGCAACGAGTTTTACAAAAGTGTGTGTTTTGTGTATATTTATGAAATAAACTTAGGTCTTAGCTAAATTAATTTACACTCGGCGCTTCTGTGTGGATATGTAGAGCACGTTGTTGCCGCGTATAAAGGCATCGCCGTACTTGTTCTTCAGCTGCCCGTTGACGTACTCCTCCGTCTGGTCCAGTGCTATGTTCATGTAGCCATCTAAGCAGGCCAAGACTCCTAGAAAAGCAAAATGGTTTTGGGTCAGAAATATTTTCTGGAGTTGCCGGCAAAATGTTTTTGCCCACCTCGATAGTCCACGCCGTTGTTTAGCTTAACGGCCACGGGTCGGCCGTGTATTTGATTGATGAACTGTGACAGGGCTTCCTTACGCGACATTCTGCTTGCCTTTGTGCCTGATTACCACTTAATTCTTGTTAAAATTGTAAAATTCAACAAATGTGTGGCGTCTGCTCTGCTTCGTTTACTCCAACTCGCCATTCACAGCACAGTTCAGCCATTCACCGTTTACACAAACATTGCACCGCAGCGCCATCTAGGTTTCGAATAGCCACTTGGCGCTCATATGTTTAATATTTAAATGCAAAATATATGTATAAATTATTAACTACAATTTACATTTAAAATATAGATAAAATAATGTTAAAGCTGTTTAATGTATGCCCTCCAAGGGTGTATAGGTTTTGTATTGATATAGATCAGGTCCGCCGTAGCCATAGAGCAATTTTCCTCTGCCGTTTTCATCATAATAGGGATAACGATATTTGGGCCTATTTAAAGAAATTGGTTTATTATGAGATATTATATAATGTATGGTGTTTCATACCGCTCAAAATACTGGAAGTTCGGAGCTCTCGGCTGCACCGTGGCATAGGAAGTGTGCGCGACAAATGCAACAATTAGTAAGAAGAGCTTAAAGAAAAAAATGTTAAAGAGTTAATATATTTGCAATTATGGTGTGGATACATGTAAAATCAAAAGTAATGCCGGCTCATTAGTTCAGTGTGTCAGACACATGGAAATTGTAATGAACGCACAGATAAATTGGCCGATGTCTTGCATGAGTTAAGCCAGGTAAAAGCAGCGGCAACAACAACAGCAACGGTTATTGCCATGCTTATGCAATGCAACAGCAACAATTACCACAACAAAAAGCTAACATGAGTGCAGCTTTGAGATTATGACACATTTTGTTGGTCAACTCGCAATAGAGAGAGAGAGAGAGAGAGAGAGGGAGAGACTGTTTGCTTTCAGCGAGAGAAAACCCGCCGCGATCTTTTGCGGAATTGGGCAATGAGCACATTTCAAGGTCTCTCGCGAGGGCTGTGCGTAGATTACGAATTTGGCGCGACATCGTTTCGAAATGTGTCGCTACGCTGACCAGAGCGACAAGACAAGACAACACGACAACAACAAGTTCATTGAGAATTCCAGTCACATTTTCGTGCAGACGCCGTTGGACACTTTTCTTTTTGGTGCGACTTTCGCGCACACGGAAATTGTGTCAGCGCGCCGCTTTGAACGTGCGACTTTTGCTTTGGCCGTGTTAATTGATGGGGTCAACAACGACAGTTGGGTGAAATGCACGGCTCCCAAGACTTACAGGCAGCAGCAGCGCATTCAAATTTGCCATGGCCACAAATTTGGGATAGGTATATCCAATGGAGTTTTCTGTGCTCGTTGCGCCTGCGCAGGTTTTTTAAAAACGGTAACGGTTAATTGTCGCTGCAATGCGCGGACTAATGTTGTTTATCGCGCGCGCTTTGTTTGGTAACTGAACGCCAGTCGCGGCCAGCGAGCGCTGCAGAGCGCGGGAGCGAGAGCGAGAGCGAGAGCGCGAGCGCGAGCTTGAAAGCTGCGCACGAAAGCTCCGCTTGAAAGCCAGGCCCAGCTTCTTCTTTTCGATCCAAGACTGCGCTTCAACAGCGCTGCTTGAAAGTGAAAGTCCTGTCGCTGTTAAATAACGGCAATGTGGAACAGCTGTTGGCGCTTCCTTGACAGCAGCATCCGCCGCAGATAAGATTTGCATGCCGGAAATTTGAAATTTGAAATAGAAAAGCTTTTGCCTGCATTTGCTTCGGCAAGCGCAACTAATAACTAAATTTTTTGTGTGTGGGCAACTGACGTGCGACAAGGCACGTAGCTTCGTGAGAGAGCGAGAGAGCGAGAGAGTGGAAGTGGGAGAGGGAGTGGGCGTGCTGGAGAGCCCCGTCGGACAGCTGTTAAAGTGCAGCGCAGCAGCGCGAAACTTTGACGGAATTGAGGCCAAATTACTAAAGTGTTGTCGCTTTGGTTGTCTTCGGCTCTTTCTGGTTTGCTGCCTCGGCGAAGATCGTAATGATCTGGGCGATGATGATGGCCGAGCTATTATGCAACTTCTGCAGTGATAACCAGTTTTTTTTTTTGTCTTTCTTTCGTTTCATCTTGTGCCATTTTTTTGATATTGAAGTCTGGCGCACTTTCTTTGACTGGGTCTCGTATTTGCAATTTTTTTCTTTTGTTGTATTTTTAAAGCAGGTGCCAGTAACCTTTGGCCACAATTTAGTTCCGTCTGGCGTGAACACAAATTTGGTAAGCCATTAAAATGGGCCATTAAAAGCAAATGCTCAACAATAATAATTGTAGAGTACTTGAGGTTTTTTTTTGGTTACCTCAAGGTCGCGCTCAAAGCTAGAGTTCAATGCAGCCTCGGCTGAAGCTTTAATTGGGATCATCTAATTTGTTGTATTGTTTTCACAAATTGGGCCAGATGTAAGCAACGGTTAAATATGCTTTTCTTGCCTCATTTTGAATGTATTGTGGAATGGAGCGCTACTTGTAATTTATTGAATATTTGAATATATTTCTGTCTCTCTCTCTCTCTCTCTGACTTCTCGCCATTTGTTTTCTTTGCCAAACAAGATGTACGAGTATTTCATTTTTTCCGTATCTCTGCGATATATTATTGTTTTTGTGTTTTTTTATTCGTACCACATTTGTGTTGGCGCTTGGCTGCGTTTTATGCAACTGCGCGATTTTGAAGCTTTTAGTTTCGGTTTCAGTGATCAATGGTCCAGTGACTCGCACGGGCTGCGCTCCAAGCAATCAAATAGAAAAAAAAACTATAGAAAATGTTGCAAATGAGATTTTTATTTGTGTTTGCGGTGAGTGAGAAAGTCGAAACAGTTTGTTAGCCAGGCCAAAAGATATCTGTGCGAAATATTTAAAGCGTGTCTCAAGTCGTTGAAATCGAAAGTTAGGCCAAGAGTGGATCGATGAAGTGGCGCAAGATTCGAAAAAAAGACAATATGCCAAAAGCCTTGAGTGCTGTTTACTTGACTGAACACTGCCTAAATACAGTCTTGGCCCAGTTGACATGTACATCGACAGATGTCAAATGAATTGAGTATTTGAGATTTTCAATCGAACGTTTTAATAATTGCAAGACTTCTGCCTCAATGCAGAAATAGTATTTAAACCGAAAATACATTTACATTAACTACTCTGTTATGGCCAAGTTACGATAGTTTTAAGTATGGAATTTTATTGATTTTTTTTCGTAGTGCGCCGTTTTGCTGCTGGGTAGCCAGCGAACTGATGGATTTATTCTGCGTCTCATCAGCGAGACGTTGCAGAACAATGTGGCCGGGGAGCCCATAACTCACGTCCGCACCGATTGGGACTTCGATCCGGAGGCGGCGAAAAAGGCGCGCGCAATTTACTACGAGGTATATATATTAATGCCGTTACATTTGGCAGTGGCTCACACATTGTTTATCTGCTGCTCAACAGAAGAATGGATATCGCTCGGCCAAGTTCATAGAGCGCATTGGCGTCGGCCTCGACGGACGGCACGAGGAGCGGCGGCAGGCGCAGGAGGAGCGCGACTTGGGACGTTTGAATGGTGAACACTTTATCAACTATCCAGCAGCGACAGCTTAGTTCATAAATTACCATTTAATTATACGTACAAGAGGCGTGTGTGTGTGTGTGTGTGGGGGTATAAATCCTTGTGGAATATCTAGCGCATTGTCATCATTTTAATTTGCTGCGATTAATTGTCATTAATGTGCTTCACAAGGATTTGCATAATTTGCCAACGTTACACATATGCAATGCATCGTTCAACATTCAGCATGCAACATGCTGCATGCAGCATGCAGCATTCAACATTCAGATGCCTGGCTTATTGTTAATGGCTCTTTAGGGCTGCATTGGGGGGAGGGATTGGGGTGTTGTTGTGGTTTTAATAAACGTTATAAGCGACTGCAACTGCGACTGCAAATTGCGGCAATTACATTTGGCCAAAGCGAAAGCAGCAGCAGCAGCAAAAGCAACGGCAGCTACTTACTTTCGTAATTTCATAATGCGGCGCATAATTGAAGCCAATTTCGCAGCCAGGCTCTGGCCATAATCGGGTAACAACAAATTGACAACGCCAATAAGTAGGCTACCATAAACTCCAGCACAATTGCCGGTGATTCTGGCAATGGACTGGATTGTTGAAATTGATGCAAGCTTCAAATGAGAAACAACTTATAGAAATATTCTAAAAAAATAATAATATATTTAATCTTTAAGTTGCCTTATACCAATACTAAAGTTGGTATTCGGAATTTCTTAATTTTACTAAGGCTTAAGGCCGTTTTAAGCCACATTTATTCAATATATTTAAATACACAGCCTAAAAGTATGCACTGAAAATATTTAAGACTGCAAAGAAACTGCAGACATTTTGTTTGCAATTTTAATTGATGGTTTTGTAAATTTGACCATATTTGAAATTGAAAACGAGAACAGCCTCGAAACTGGCGAAATGAACTCAACAATGTCAATGAGCAGCTGCGTCGGAAATGAACTGGCGTGCATGTTGCCAAACTGCAGCAGATAAATAAAATTACGCCCAATTTGCTTGACAAGGGGGGGGGGGGCGGAGGCTGTGGGAGGACACTTGTCGACTGCCAGCTGGCAACTGGCGAACGGCGAGCGGCGAGCGGAAATGCATAACGGAAATTACATTACAAGTGTGTAAATGAGGCGGGCAAAAGCGCCGCACGGGCCCATGCGGCGTATGCGTAATGCAGCGAGCCGCAACGATAACACCATAAAATTGTTTAATAAATTGTTAATACCAGATTGTAAATAATTTTGAACGATAAGCACAGCCGTGGGAATTGCGGCCAGCGAGCGCAGTTGTTGGCCGCATTTACGACACTAATTTAATACAAAATCAAACAGGCAGCGATAAGGCCGGCAACACGGAGTTTTCCTTTTTTTGTTGTTGTTTATTATTAAAGCCAAATATGTGTAATACAATCATAATGATATTGGCGGGGAGTGGGGCCTGTTGGTCATTAGCCTTATCGACAGCAACATCAAATAAAGTATTTAATAATAAAAGTGAAAAAAGAGTAGGCCCTGTTGCTGTTGTTGTTGCTGTTGTTGTTGTTGTTGTGGCGCTATCGCGAGTGGCTTATCAGCTGCTTCAATCAATTGTCCCGTTGTTGGGTATTAGCTTTCATTTTGTGTCGATTCAACTGACATCAATTGCTGTGAAAGCGGATTATTTGTCATAAAAAAGAAGATACAACAAATTTATACATAAATGTTGCGCGCTTTTTGGCGCATGTGGAAGTGGGGTGGGGGAGGGGTGAGGGGGGGGGGTTGTTTGGGTGCATGCGTGCTGACATTAATGCTCTCATATCATTAGCTTGTTATTTTAATGTTGCTTTTTTAAAGCTAAAGCCTGTAAAGCAGGTACAGTAAAAGGCTCTGTTGAGGAAAAACAAATTTTCCAAAATTTAAATGCTTAACGAATGTTTTGATATAGAAAAAGGGAATTTGCATACCTGATAAAGGTACCTTGATTTACTATTTGGGAGCTGTAATGGAGTTTTCACTGTAAGTATTTATGTTCACCTGTGCTAGGGTAACCCAATATGTTTGCTCTATTCGAATAATATGTCACATGAATTGAAATATTGGCTAGACATCGCATTAGCCGACGCCCATAGAAATTGCGCACAAAGCGCCCAAACCTTTGTCCAGTTGTACACTCAAAAGGGAGGGGAAAGGGGCGGGGGGGGGGGCGGGGAATATTATGCAAGTGCCTATTAAAAGCATTCTCAGCCAGTTTGGGGGTCGAATTGGTGGCGAGGACCAAAGTTGAATTTCTTAATGCATTTCCGTGGCGCAATTGAAGTCAAACTCGAGCGTAGGACGAAGGACGAAGGACTCACTGCAGGCGACTGCTAATGTACAGCTGCAGTAAATACAAGTGGCAATATTGCAGGCGAAAGTAACCGACTGCGCCATACTCTGCAGTGCAGTAAAATGAGAGACTGCAATTTTATATTTGATGGCTTGCTGTCTTCAGCTAATGAACTAATACACCCCTTTTCATAATCCGAACAGAGTACAAAAATGTGGTGCATGCAAGTGAAGGCAGCGCAGAGGCAAAATCAACGTTGGCTTTTTATGTTATGCATTAGCCTGCGCACAAAATGTAATTTATAAAATGTAATATAATATCAACAGCACACACACACACACACACGCCCACGGCCCACAAACAATGCCATAAACACAGGCAAAATGTCAACTGGCTTTTGTCCTTGTGGCTGAAGCCGGCGACCTGCCGCTGCTTCTGTTTCTCCTGCTCCTCTCTCTCCTGCTTCTCTCTCTCCTGCTGTTGCTGTTCCTTGAGCTACTCTGTTTGCTGCATTTATTTTATTTCATTAAAATGAGCAAAACTTGCTCTATCTCTTTCCCTCTCTCTCTCTCGCGCGCGCTGCGGGCGCTCCACGCCGCATATCCTTGTGCCTTTTTATTTGAGGGGTAATTACAATCCTTGCAGTCCAATTTTAATTCTATCATTGCGCCCGCATCTGCCACTGACAGTCATTTAGTTCTTGCCTTTTTTCGCATTGTTTTGCCCATGTAATTTTTATTTTTATTCAGGCAATTAGATTTCAGTCCCAGACTCAAATTACTTGCATAAACATGTACATATATACGAGTCCTTGGCTATGGCAAAATATTCACTCAATAAGTTCCCTTTGGTCCTGCTGAGTGGCCTAGGAGCACGGCCAGTGAAGTGCGGCAAATGTGCCAACGTCCTCGACTAATGCACGGCGCAAACTTTGTGGCAGCCAGTTAGCTGCCTTTTATTGTTGATTTCTTGGCTTTGTTAAGCGCATTAGGCATATGCATCAAATGCAACACAATGGCCTGCGACTTGGCCAAGTTAAAAGGCTTAAGCGGTCGCAGGAGTTGAGGCGCCTTTTAAGCACATTTATCGATTGATTTTGA
The DNA here is from genome assembly GCA_035047465.1 of Drosophila sordidula. Taxonomy (NCBI): domain Eukaryota; kingdom Metazoa; phylum Arthropoda; class Insecta; order Diptera; family Drosophilidae; genus Drosophila; species Drosophila sordidula. The sequence goes on from JAWNPQ010000131.1 coordinate 4,892,348, forward strand.
GACACTGCTCAAGTAATGCTGTGCACAGTTTGGATACAGCAAATAAGAGTACGAGTGAACGACTTGAAGATATCCTGTGGTAATGAAAAAGAGTGGAACGTGTCACGAAAAATTAAAAATGCAAACGTCTAATGAATATTTTGATGGTAACACGGGAAGTAGGGGTGGGGGCAGCTAAAAAAGCAAGGATACTGCGCTTTAGGTTCATCAACCTTTGGTATGATTACCAAGGATATGGCGGTCTTCTAGGACCTACAAACAAATCTGCAGTTATTTAGCCATTTACTGGACGATCTGAATGTTTATTGGCCGAGAAATAGTCCTGGCCATCATGCTTAATACAGGACTCCCATGAATGCGGCAAGCTTAAATTTGTAAATGACTATATCTCGCCCAAAAGTAGTCCGATCTCAGAAAGATAAACATCTTTCGGCTCGTGTAAGTCTATAGAGGCGATCGCCATTAAGAGTTTTTAATTTCAGAATTTTCGCGATTTTGTTAAAAAATGTGAGTTAACCCTTGTCATTTTTGTCAAAATTGGTCAAAATTTAGGAGGGGCATTTTTGACAGCCAATCGATAGGCGTGATTTGTACGAGTCTAAAAAGGTATATCCCTCGCAGATATGGCCTTATTTGCCCGAGATATGCAGGTTTTACCTATTTTAATGAGCTTCAAATGGCCATATCTAAGTCATATGTGGTCTGATCTGAAAGAGATACACCTCTTTCGACTCGTCTAAGTCTATAGAAGCGATCGCCATTAAAAGTTTTTAATTTCAGAATTTTCGCGATTTTGTCAAAAAATGTGATGTGACCCCTTGTCATTTTTGTCAAATTTGGTCAAAATTTAGAATGGGAATTTTTAAATGCCAATCGATGGTACTCATTCGTACGAGTCTAAAAAGGTATATCATTTTAAGATATGACCTTATTTGCCCGAGATATGTGGATCTTAAGTTTGAAAAACACTTATAAATACTGTATCTGGAGTTGAAGCGCCTTTTGTCTCCCAAGCAAGGTAGAGTCTTGAATCCGGAAGTAGAGCGTGATATTCTTAGGGATAATATAAATTCGGAATTGATTAGCATTTTCATCATTTGTGTCTCGTCTGGGTTTTCCCACTGCAAATAAGGACTATTATCTGCTGCAAATTATAGTCATCATTTGTGAAGTCCTTGCTACATTTCCGCCCCCACCCCCAGTCTCTACGTTTTTGCACTCGAATTCACTTGATTACAAAGTAATTTATTGGAAAAACAGGCGACCAAGCAAAGCAACAACAACTGGCTGCTAGATTCGCAGAGATTTGTCTGTTCCTTCGGTTCGCTCTGCTCCGCCCGTCTCGTTTATCCGCTGTGCATACGAAATGCGGCAAATCCCAAAAATCAACAAACAAATGAAAAGAAAATTCAATAAAATACGTTAGGGCCAAAAAGAAGCGGCTAAAGAAGTGAAGAGCAAAGAAAAGAGCGCAAACTCTGGCCAAGTGGGGGGTAAGGCAAGAAAGAGAGAGCGAGAGAGAGAGAGGGAAGGCTATTGAAAAAATAACTTGTGGCGAAAACTAATTACAACCAAGTTGATATTGCGACTTCCAAGTGGGCGTGTGTTGCGTATACGCCCCGTTTAACCCAAGTGCCGCCACACGCGCTCTTTCTTTCCACCGCTTTCTTTCTCCTGCTTTCCACTCGTGTTTCCTCTCTTTCTTTCGCTTTTTTTTGTACACTGCGTAAGGCGCATTTAATTGCGTATGCGTTGCGTGTCGTTTCAAAGCAAATGCCAAATCTCCCACACGTTCGCGCGCTGAATTACCAACCCCCCCAAAGCACCCCCCTTCGTACTCCTTGTCTGCTGGCATTCATCATCATTGGCGCCGCGCTCTCTGTGTCAACAGTTAACTCGAAAAAAGAACCCGAATGAAATTAATTATTTTGTCAGTTGATATGGCAACGTGGCTGTCCCTGCCGGGTCCGGCCCGGCGACACCCGCAAAGTCGCAGCCACAAGGTCGCCACCTGCCAAGCTAAATTGGCATGTTGTGTCAATATAGACGACAGACCAAAGGCGGTTGGCTCCGGCTTAGCTAAGCGGCAGCTCGCATTACGGCTTCAAAAAATGAAAGGCATTGGCTTTGGCGCTCCGCTTCCACGTCCGCGTCCGCGTCCGCCGCAGCGTGTTGCCTGCGGTCATGTTATTTTTTGTTATTTAAGGGGGCTGCCAATCGGAACGTGGATGTGTCAACCAGCAAAGCCTCAACTCTTCTTCATTACAAACTGTTTTGAAAGGGTTATTCATCTCTGGTTCAATATTATTTAGAGCTTTATATTGATTACATTTTTTAAAGCGGTGCAATTGGAGTTTTAATTTTACAATTTAATTTATATTTTTTTGTTTAACTTTATTACATTTTTATATTAATGTAAAAAGAAGCAGATGAAAGCGTTACAGTCTGCGTACAGTGTAATAAACTTCATAAGTTGGAAATGGCCTTAATATTTATAGAAGTTCTTTGATTCTTCATGAAGCAATTCCTACTAAAGTCAAGATGTTCGCCATTAGACTTTACAAATGCATATACATTTTCATATGTGTACCCCTAAAATTGAGTGTGTGGTGTGCGTGTGTGGGCCGCACTACCACAGTTAACCAAAACCAACCACAGTTTTCCAAACAATTACAGGCAAATTGCGTCGAAATGAAATTTTGTTCGATTTTTGCAATTCGCTGGCAATTTTGATGAGTACATTCTTTTGCATTGCTTTTTTGCGTTGACTTTGGTTTGCTTTATTTTGGCCAAAACCGAAAAATTTCATTACAATTCACAGGCAGAGGGCAGGAAAAAACGAACGCACAAAAGTAGGCAACGCAAAATTGCGGCGCAGCTAAATGCAGAACAAAGCGACGGCAAATGGCAACGGCCAAAAAACAAGCAAACGAACACCAAAAAGAAAGAAAACAAAACGAACAGCGGCAGCTGCAGCAGACAAAGATTAAATGAACGCTAAACTGCCAAAAGCCACGAAAAAAATGGCGAACTCAAACACACACACATTGCATATGTGCTAATCTCCGAACGTTGATTTTTTGTTGCAGCTTTTAGGCGCAAACGTTTATTGCATTTAGTTTTCATTTTCGTGGCCCGGCTCGGGCTCGGGCCAAAAGTCAAACAGACCCAAAAAAAAAAAAAAGAAAATAGAACAAAAAGCCTGAAAAGCAGCTAACGAGAAATTGCACTTGCTGTGTGTTTTATGATGTGTGTGGTGTGTGGTGTGTGAGTGTGCTGAAGGGCGGTTGGGGGGCGTGGCCAGTGCATAAATGAATAAAAATGCCGAGTTATTTGCACATGCTGAAATTTAAGCGCTTTTAAACGCAATTTTTATAAATAAACACAACAAAAAAGTAACAAATTTCATTTCTGCAACGTTTTTGTTTGAGTTAAATTGTGTGCAAGTTTTTCACATTTTCTTTTTGCACTCCTATTTATTTTTATTTTTTGGGGGATTTGCAATGCTCGTTGGCGGGGCAAATAAGGAAATTTACAGCACTTGTGCAAACTCACACTCGCATACACACACACTCGCGCACACACACACACATATGCACACTCGCAGACGCAATTGAATGCAATTTTGCATGGTATATTAAAAATTTTTTGCCTGCCGCATTTGGTTGCCCAGTTCTTGTTATGCCCTGTAACATGTGGAAGAAAGGGGTATAGAACATATTCCCTATATATTTTTGTATTCCCTATATAGTTTATATATTGTCTCTTTATCAACAGTATTTAAATCTAAAAATTTGTCAGCAATTTTTATTTGCTAATTTTCAATATAAAAGTCTAAGCAGGGACACGATACTTTCAAACTAAACACAGGATATCTGCCAGTCAAGCACTATTTGCAAACCAATATTTACTTGTTTTTTATGCATTTGGCTCTTTTTGGTTCATTTCTTTTTGGGTGCCAATTGTGTGTTACATTTCCGCCCGGCGAGGGAGAGCGGGAGGTGGGCCTGAGTGGGGCTGGGTTGTAGGGGCCAGGGGCCTGTCTGTGGTGCACTTTTTATTTTATTACGCGCACATTATGGCGGAGCAACAATAACAATGAAAACCGTTTTTAATGAAATTTTTGAACAAGTTTCCCATAGTCAACAGTGAAAATGTGGCTGCAATAAGCACTGGTTGTGGCACTGGTGGGAAACTCATCAGGATTTCATTTGCATGGCCAACACCACTTGCCAGCGAGTGTGTGTGCGAGTGTGTGTGTGTGAATTGATTCCTCAATTGTTGGCCTGCTCGCTGCTCATTTGCCAATCTGGCAATCTGGCAATCGGGGAAACTGGAAAACTGCGAAACTGCAGGCTCAACTATATAATTTTCACAGAATTTGTTTTGAGATGCTTTGTCAGTTTTTCCTGGAGCATTTTTCTTTTATTCTTGCTGGACCAGGGGCACGCTTCGCACGGGCCACACAAAGGTGTGTGATTACAATTGTTGTTTGTTCGCAGGCGTGCCACGCCCCCATGCACACACGCACACCCACACACACATGGGCGCAAAGCCAACGCCATCAAAGGGCAGAGGTGAGGACGAGGGCGAGCCCGAAGCGCCTTATTGTCCCTGCTGCTGCCACTTGGTTTGGTTTGGCTTGTTTGTTTGTTTGGCTACACTTTTGCATATTTCTCAAGTCCTTTGTTATCCTTGCTCTGCTCGGCAGCCATTTGGCCATTGTTCGGTGCACAATTTTTATGTAATTCAAGTGCACAACAATGGCACAGGTAATTCCCCCGAATTCCTTTCACATATCCTCACATGTGCCGACTGCCCACGCCTCCTGCTCCTGCTCCTGCTGCCTGACTCCTGACCACTGCCCAGTGGCCACAACAATCGCATAATTACCTGGAACTATTTGGTCGGCGAGGCTTTCAAGTGACCAAACAGCAGCTCATGTGGCCTCCTTAGCGCTTATCTCGACCAGAGAATTTTGGAGAACTGCACATGTGTCTTAATTTGGCAGCAAACGGGTGTCAATTTGCTCCAGATTAGCTCTTCTCGTGCACTAAACAGTAGCTGGCCATCTCGCTCTCGCTCTCCATCTGGCCCTCTCGCGATTCAATCTGCATCCTGTCGCAGCGTCTTCCCGAGTCCTGCCGGAGTCCACAGAGTCCATACTGCGCACTCAGCCAACCTCAGCCGGCGGGCGTAATAAACGTTTCAATATTGTCAAACCGAAAAATGCAAGATACAACTCGACTAGGATATTTATATGCGGTTTGTGGTGTGTCAGGGACGGGGCTGAAAGGGGGGGGGGCTTCATTTTGTCTGGCCAACGGAAGCTTTCATTTAGTGTGCGTCTCCGTGGGTCGCCTTCGCCGTAGCCTGCTGCGCACTGCCTGAATATTAAATTATGAAACTAAATGTCAAACAAGCGCTTGGTTTCACTCAACTACAGATATTGCCCCATTTCCCCCATTGCCCTGCCCCCCTGCGCCCTGGCCTTGCATGTTTGATTACGGCCACAAGCAGCAAAGGATATTGAATAATTTCTGTCTGTGTCTGCCAGTGTGTGTGTGTGTGTGAGTTAGTGTGTGTGGGTGGGTGTCTGTGCCTGTGTAGACCCAAGCCAAGCAGCTGCGGTTGCTGTCCAGCTCATTTATTGGAACATATTACATTTTATGCCAACAATTGAAAGTTCATTTGCGAAAACTATTTAATTAACTTCTGACTTCTATAGCTATACAGGGTGCTTGTATAGTAACTTAAGTCAACCTTTAAATAAATACAATTTTGGAAAATTAATACATTTGAATACTAAAGTAAATCAGAAAGATATGGCATGCATACAGCTATATCTCCAACTGTCAACTCTCCTCTATATTTATATATCACTTTTAGCTTATTTGCGTTTATAATTAAGAAGTCAATCCCTTTTATGCCCGCAACCTCATCATAATGTCAGTTGCAGCTACTTAGCCCCCACACAATTAGCCCAAAGTCAAAGGGCGAAAAAATCAAAATTGAAAACCCCCCCTTACGCCGTAAAACAGCCCCAAACTGCTGACTCCAGTGCCGAAAACCTCTGCTCAGGTCTGGTGCTCAACATCCGGCAGACAATGGAAGGCAGACGCTAAGTAGACGAAAAGTTTTTAGTTGGATTATATTTTAGGGGAGGGGGGGATTGAAGAAAGCACACAGACACACACAAGAGCACACCCTCCCTCACACACACACACACACCCGCAGCGAAATTCGTTTTATTACTTTGATATATTAGATTTAATGGTTAAGAAAAATGTTGCCAGCAGCAGCGCTCACACTCGCACACCCTGGCACACCCTCGCACACACACCAGCTTAGATGCACACCCACACCCGGAGCCATTCAGAGTCCCAGCTATTGTCGCAGTGGGTGTTGTGGGTCGTCGTCGTCGCAGTTAACCTTATTAAAAGGTGAACACAGCCATCGCACCAGAGAGAATTGCCACAATGTGTTTACACGCAGCTCGAAGGGGTTTTGGGCGGGCTTCAGGGGGTGGCGGGGGGGCTCAAGAGTTACAACACGATAATGACCTCGTTGCTCTGCATCTGTGTGTGTGTGTGTGTGTGTGGAGCTGGCAACAGCCAATCAGCTTTCAGCTGCGCTGCGCATGTCCCTTGAGCGAGCGTTGTGTGTGCCCACACCCCACCTGAAAGGGAGGGGGGGGGGTGGGGTGTGTGCGTGGGTTTGGGGCACATTGATGTGCTAATTTAGAAATTACATTCAAGTGCAGCCTTCAATGAGTTTGAGTTTGACTTTGATTCAATTTGTCATTTCACACTTGCGCTAAATGGCTTTCGGTTGCCATGGAGTGGCCCACTGAAGTGGCTCAAACAAAGGCTTGGAGCGGTGGCGCAGCTACACACACACACACAAATCTGCTGGTGTGGATCAGTTCTAGTCTTAGATTCAAAATTAAAGAAGGAGAAAAACAAAACAAATAAACATGTAACTTTTAATTTTACATACATAAAATTAAAATAAGATTTATTTTGTAATATTATTTTTATAATAAGAAGCAATAAATATGAATATATATATTTTATATAAGTATTTATAATAAACTGCTCCGATGTGTTTTGTTTTTTAATATTCATAATTCAAATCGAAATGAAAATAAATAAAATTCATATTTTCTTAAAAAGTATCAAAAATAATTTTTTTAAAATTTTATTTTTATTACGGAAAACAAAATTCTATGTAATAAAATTAGAACCAATTTACCTTAACATAACTGAAGGCATAAATAAAATAAATAAATTTATATTTCTTATTATTTGTCTTTTTGTTTACAATAAAAATATATATATTCAAAACATATTCGCTTTTTATAATAAATTAAAAAAAATCAATTCACATTATGTATTATTATATTATAAATTGTTCTTTTTACGATTAAGAATTCGTGATAAGATTTATAATCGTTTGGGTGCCCGGATTTAGAGCACGTAGTGCCCTCCGGTAGGCAGCAGGCAGGTCTGCAATTAGCCGGCAAATTGATCAACGATGTTTTCATTGGGCTAATGAGCCGCTGCTGCGCTGGATAATAATGGATAATGTTTCAGGGAGAGAGAGTGCCTAAGTGCGCTGATGAGGCTGCACAAATCAGCGACTAGATCGCAGATAAGCAGCGTTTGGCCAGGTAGGCGCTCGCCGGGGCCAGCAACTAAGTCCTGCGCGGGACTCGCCTCAGGCAGCTCTCTCTTTTAGCTCTATATTAAACGAATGTGCAATCGGATTTCTGAATGAAATCTGCGCCGTGTTCGCGTCCTATGAAAATACGATTAAGCGCCTTGGTTTATGCTAATCACGCGCAGGGCCTAAGCTCGCCTGGTCCAGGGTGCTGCAGTGTCCTGCAGTGTCCTTCAGTGTCCTTCAGCGTCCTGCTGTGTGCCGTGTGAAGTGTGGCGTCACACATCTGGCACCTTAATGAGTTCGGTCAACGCTTCGCCGCGCTACTTGTTCACAGTTCCCGGGAAAGTCCCCGCCCGGCGGCGAGGTGCCGCATTGTCCAGTTTTTGGCTTTGGCTTTGTTTTGGCCACACCTCACAAAGGAATTGTGTAAGTTTGGCCAAATTAGGCGGCCGTCGGAAGGGATCTGCATTCAGCGGCCATTGTAAGCGGCGTTCAGGCATTGTCCGCTTTCTGGAATGCCAAGCTGTGACTAACAGCGCCTTTGTTGTTATGCAACCTGCGTCGTCATCGTCAGCTTCACGGCCATTGCATAAGGCCAAGAGCGAAAGCCCGGCTCAGTCAAATCCTTGTGGGTAGCGAGGCGAATGCGAGGCTGAGACCTCCTTAAACTATTGCTTGAGATCGCGCTACTTTGGTTTTTTATTGGAATATTATTTTAGCAAGAGGCTAAGGAAGAAAGACGATTAGTGGGTGTAGTAAAGAGAATCCGAGAAATATGTAGATACACAGATAATTGTAATTTCTTTGCTGAAATATTTAAACGAATTTTTCACCAGTTAAAATTCCTAAGATATTATTTTATAGTAGAAGAATATCATTTATAATGAAAAATATTTTTAGATATTATTTATATAATTAATTGAAATATGTATTAGTATTAATTATTTCCACAACATGCTCCTTAGATTAATCCCGGTTAAACCAGATTCTTCTAATTTTATTTTGGTGCATTAATCCATTTTATATTTCAATATTTGACCGACAATTGTGTGGTTTATGGCCATCCACAGATCCCGTGGATTAGGTTGGTGCAGATCCGTTTATTCAATGAAACCCTTGCCAACTGCAACCCGACGCCTAAGTAAAGGGATTCTTCATTGAGCATTTGGATTGTTCAATGAAACGCGGGGCTCAGTTCCTAGCCCGAGCAGATCACGAAGCGCTGCACAAGGTGCACAATTTACGGCCCGGCTGAAGGTGAACGGGCATAAAAAAACGGAAATCATAAATGCGCTATAAATGGCCGCCTAGGTTCCAGGTAGGAACTAACCTGTTTTGTGATTTGTTGATGCGTGCGCCGTGGCCAACTGTGCGAGAGGAAGCGCAAAAGAGAGAGAGAGGGAGAGAGGGAGTGCGAGAGTGAGAGCGAGAGGGCGCACTGTGCACGCAGAGCAACTGGCAAACAGAGCTCCGTTTTAATGAGTGAAATTTATGAAATAAATAAAATTAATCAGCAAACATAGTTGTCGACAAGAAGTTGGCTAAACGCGGCAGAGAGAGCGCCAGTTGGGGAGGGTGAGCAGAGAGAGAGAGCGAGAGAGAGAGAGAGCCGCCCCTCGACTACCTGTGAAGCGCATGGCACACACACACACACGCACACAGACAGCAGCAACCCAATGAGACGGAGCAAACTACCCCGTGCAAGCGAGACAGCAGACGGCTGGCAGGCAGGATATACGAAGGATAACGGGCGGGCAGCGCCCATTTCACTTGCCGCCAGCAAAAACGCCTCTCCGGCGTATTTAATGCCCATGTTGAGCACTCGCCGAGCTCAGTCGGTGGTTGTTGATCGCTGCCAGCGTACGTACGTGTCATTCCCATCAGCCGAGTCCGAGCCCACCTAGCACCAAGCAGCGAGCCAACTAGCCAAATCGAACTTCAGTTAACCGTTTTGTGCGTGCGCGTTTCAGTTTCGCGTGCATTGCAATCGCTGCGGGCCAAGCCCAAACGAAATTGTGCCCAAAAAACGAAATAACAACTATTTTTGCTAAAAGAAAAAAAAGAAATAAAGCAGCCGCGTGCAGTTCTTGATAGTGCGCCGGGTCATGCACGTCGCGAGCTTCTGTTGGCCAAAGTAAGACTTGCACCGACAGCCGCCCATCGCCATTGTTGTTGTTGCGATGATGACCACAACAACAACACAGCATCCCATCATGCCACCAGCCATGCGTCCAGTTCCGGAGAGTCCCGTCTCGCGCCCACGCGCCGTCTACAGCATCGATCAGATCCTGGGCAACCAGCATCAAGCCAAACGCAGTGGTAAGTCCTAAAGTGTATATAAAGACCTTATAACTGATAAATCGGTTGTCAACGCTGATCGAATGAAATACTTCATTTGCCGTCGGCGATCGTTTGCAAGTCAACTTTCTCATAAAGTAGCTCAAAAACAATCTAAATATATCTTTATAATTTATTTAATTAAAAAAATATCAGTACATCAGGGATCTCCATTTATTAACTTTTCCTTTTTCTTAACTATTTCACAATTATGCTTTTGTTATAAGTGAAGTTTTAATTGGTTACTATAGCTTATGTTCTTTTAATTGTGCTTATTTTGAGATTCCAACTTAAATAATTTTTTAAAATTTATATAACATTCATAAAAGCTTAAAGTAGATTCAGATTCTTCTAAATCTAAATGTAGAATAATTACAATAATATCAAAAATAATAATTTTCTTTTACTTTTTCTTAACTTGTATTTCACAATTATGCTTAATTCTATTTAAAATATTTTAAAACTATTTTAAGCTAGTTTGTTATAAGTGAAGTTTTAATTGTTTAATATTGCTTATTTTCTTTTAATTGTGTTTATTTTGAGATTCCAACTTCAATAATTTTTGTAAATTTATATAACATTCACAAAAGCTTAAAGTATGCTTTTCTTTCCTGTAAAAGTCCTGTATCAAAAATACATTTTGAGGCATCTTAAATTTCCTTTTGCCAATCGAAATTTATAGGCCCCCTCATGTAGACTAGACACCAAGATATCAGTTCCAATGGGGGCAGACGTGCTCCGCAAAAAACCACATCAAAGGTCCGGCTGTCGTTGTGGGCTGTCTTCGTATGCAAATGAGGACGAGGACATGACCATAGTTTTTTGGGTATCTGCATAACTGGCCGTGTTCGACACGCCCGCGTCAGCGCAATGGGGCGTTGCGTTGTTGGCCAGCGTGTAGTGGGCGTGGCCGATGGCCCGCTGCGTAAACGCGGCCGTAATGCGCGCCGGGGCGAGAGGCGGCCGAAAATAAGAAATAAACGCGTGTGTGTAGGAAAAACGCTCGAGAGCAAATCAAAACATATCACGATATTGATATCCTGGCAGCCGGGCTCGATAATGAGACGCTTGGCATCATTAGACCCGTAATTAGATTGAGATTGACATTCATGGCCGGGCGGGAGGCGCCCATCGCCAGCACCAGAACCAGCACCCAGTGCTGCCAACAAGGATACAATTTGTGACAACGGGCGCACCGCAGGACATTCGCCGGGCCGCAATTTCATGCTCAATCGCTGGCGAGTCCTGGCGCGTAATTTGATGCCTTTTCGAAATTACCTTTTTCGCCACAACAAGCGGCATAAATGTTACGAAATACGTAATCGCTCGCCAGGATCTTCTACACTCGATGTCCTGCTGTGCGTGTGCGACTGGGTGTGCCGGCAAGGACATTGTCGTCCTGCCACGTCATTGTGAATATTATTAATTTGAGGTTCATTAAAATTTGATTACATGTTCCGCTTTAAAAAAAAGCGTAGTTCAGGTTCCACACACACACACACACACACACAGGTTCTCCGGGCGTGTGAAAGCGCTGGCATAGGGGAACGAGGGTAGTCCAAAGGGTTGTTCAAGCCTTTTGGCAACTGTAGCTGAAAGCGACTGAAAAGAAAGAAAGTTTTTGGCTTTCAAGCGCTCGAAGTTAAATTCGCTGCTGCTCATAATTATTTGTTATTGATTGCCAAATCAAATTGCGTGGCACTCACACACACACACACGCACACTCAAGCACACACTCACACACACACACACACACGTGGAGAGCTCACTTGAAAGCTCGCCGCTTAAAACGTTTAAATGGGGGTTAGCAGGCACATTCAATCAGCCAGGATATATCAGGATATTACTACTTCAGTTACAATTCAATGAATTTCGCTTTTTCGCAGCTGCCGAGCGCAACTTTATTTTTACTTCCCTTTTCGATGCCCTCTTCGAGAGGGTGTTATGAAAACCTCATGAAATTTGTTACTCCCCTTTGGTTCTATATGGCATATAGTACATATATATATTTTAGATAGAATAAATTTGTTTTAAAAAAATTACATTTTGTGTTTAAAGATAGTATCCGCAAGGGTATTTGAACTTCGGCAGGCCGATGGTAAATGTTCTCTCATGTTTCCTTTTCGCTTTGGCTTTTGTTCGGCTTTATTTCAAAGTCAAACACGAATCGCCAAACTTTGAGGCACTTGAAATCAATTGAATTGCATTTGGCGAACTTTTGATTTTTGCTCTTGATTATAGAGTACTTTAATTTTAGTTTATTTCAATTGCAGATACACCCAACGAGGTGCTGATAACGCATTCGCATCACATACATCATTTGCACAGCGGCGGCAACAACAACAGCAGCCTGCTGCAGCAACACCAGCAACAACAACACCAGCAACAGCAGCACCAGCAACACCAGCAGCAGCAGCAGCAGCAGCAACAACTGCAACAACAACTGGTTGCCAAGCGCGAGGATTCACCCACGAACACGGAAAGCGGCCTGGATGTGGACAACGATGACGACCTCTCCTCGAGCCTCAACAATGGACACGATCTGGGCGACATGGAACGGCCGCGGAAAGTTCGTAGGTAAGCGGCAATGAAAAAGGTTTGCCAACAAGCCGCTTAGCAGATAAAATCGTATTAGCCCATTGTTGGGTCCATTAAAAAGCAACTAAACAACATCATTGTTATCACCGTAATCATCATCTTACCCTCTCGCTCTCTCTCTCTCTCTCGCTTTCGGCGTTTCTGATTGATTCGCGCAGATCTCGCACAACTTTCACAACATTTCAATTGCATCAATTGGAGCGCGCCTTTGAGAAGACGCAATATCCGGACGTATTCACAAGGGAGGATCTGGCGATGCGCCTGGACCTGAGCGAAGCACGCGTTCAGGTAAGGCGAACATACTAGACATTAAAGTAGATATAGATGCAGATACCTTGGCAGCAATTGAGTTTTTTAGCTGCTGATTATGTAATTATTTACGGCTTAAGGCGGGCAGGTCAGCGCACAAAGCTAAGCGGCTTAAACTGCTCTACACTCGCAGAAAATCGCAGTGCTTAACATCAAATTCGGTTCTCTGCAATTCGAGCTAGTAAATTACTATGCCTTGATTTGCGGATTCATTTTAGAACATCAAATGTTTGTTAATAGGAAATAGGTTTAAGTTTAAAGTTCTTATTACGAGAATTTGCAAGCAAATATCTCAATTTGATTTTAGTTACTTGAGCAATCATTTTTGAGCTATTCTCTGCGTGTATATACGGGCAATATTGTATATAGATATTGTAATTGGCCAACAAACGCCAAAAAAACGTGCATGCAGAATCGCTAACAATCAAAGGACTTAATTTGTAAATAGTCTTTTAAACACTTAGTGCCCACTTTGTATGCAAACATACACACACACATACACACATCTAGTTGGGGTTGCTGCGTTAGGGGTGGCTAAAGGACATTAGATATTGTGATTTTCCAAATGATTAAATTGGCAGGGAGCAGGCAACGGGAACCGGGAACAAGGAACCAGGAACCAGGGTGTTGGTATTTTTATTAACTCTACTTTTGGGTAAACAATTAAAGTGGCTTTGGGTGGTGCACGCGGCGTTGCTGAACACACGGCTACACATGTAATTGGGCGGTGTCCTTCGATCCTGGCGCAATTTGATTTCAGTTGGAAAACGCTCTCAGGCACTCGAGTTGACAGATACACAGATACAGATACAGATACAGATATAGCGCACGAGGACAACGGCAAAATGTAAAACAACTTGACCTAAGCGCTGGCACTCACTGAGGGATTATCACTCGTCCTGCGTCCTGCGTCCTGCCCCTCGCTCGCCCCTGCATAGAAATTGCCCGTTTCACGGTTCTCTATTCGCTGGCAGATTAAGCGTAATTGGTCATTGATTCACATACGTTACACGCCGGGCTCTCAGTCCCACTTCAATACTTCAATAGTAACAGATTTATAGCGTTTTTTTTCAACTGTTTGTGTTTTTTTTTTTCTCCTAGTATCCATCAGATACTTTGTTTCGCTGTGCCAAGGGGTTGATGAGCGGTCAATTATTTTGGGATTTGCCCGGGGCAAACAGTCAACAGAGAGCCCCAAATTGGGGTTATGCTCTGCGACTGCGATTTGGTTTTGATTTTGTAGCTAGCTGGAAATTTATTGTTAAGCGCGTTCTGCATGACAAATCAGTCCGATAATGCTTTTAAGCTCTGCGAGTTGCTTAGCGAGAAACCTTCGCGTTTGCAGGGAAAGAGTTTTGCAGATGTCGATTCAAAATAAAAATACGGCAGAAAAAAAGTTGCCTTTAAATTCCGTTTCACAAGAGTCAAGCCTTTTTTTTTTAATTAAAAGATAGAATATCTGATAGAAAAAAAGTACAAATTGTGAAAGTTAAAAAATATTGCTTAAAGAGAAAATGTTTGGGTTCTTCTGCAGTGCCCCTGCAAATTGATAATTACTAAAAATAGCCCAGATTTGTTCGCTTTCTTAAAGAATTTACTTGTTAAATATTTAAATAGCAGTATCTAACTGCATTCATTATGAGATTCTGATCGCACATGTGTGATAAATGTGGCCAGGATATCCGTGAATTCAACTTGGGCCGTTGGTCGCCTGGTTGGGCTTGGAAAGTGGTTTTAGGTTGTTGGCCAAAGCCGCATTATAATTGCGCTGCTCACAATTAAAATGCGCACACACAATCACAAGGGTTGCACACACACACGCACACATGGAAAGGGGGGGGGGGGCGGACACAGACACAGGACAATAATTGGCAGCAATTATTGCAAGGAAATCGTTGCTAATTTAGTTCTCGCTCCGCTGCACGCATTGTTGCTGCAGCCGAGGATGCTGTGCAGTAAAATACAGGGTGTCTATAATTGCGCAACTCTGCCCAGCCAGAGTTGTCAAGTGATTTCAATTTACAAACAATTAATTTTCTTAATACACGCCAAGACCGAGCCGAAGACGAGACACACAGCGCTCGAGCACTTGACGTAGCTCGTCCGCTGTTCCGGCCCAGGTCCTGGGCAGGAAGTGGCCGGGGGCCTTCCACCCCCCGGCAAGTGTCCAAAATGCACGGGCCACCCCCTCGGCCTCGCTCGTCTGGCAAATCAGAGCTGCACACTTCCGATTGGACGCCATTGTATTTGGCTTCGACTCCGGCCGAGATTTGTGTGCTGTGGGAAGTTGATCAACTTTTTGCCAGCCCGGCCGCCGCAATTACAAAAGACGTTGTTGGCCCATTTGCATACGCAACTCCGACTGCAACTCTTGTATGTTCTTCTGCTTGCAGGTCTGGTTCCAGAATCGACGCGCCAAATGGCGCAAACGTGAGAAGTTTATGAATCAGGACAAGGCTGGCTATCTGCTGCCCGACCAAGGTAAGCATTTGATTCGGTTCAAATTGGCCAAGTGACGTGTGCCACATAATTAAAAACTGTGACGCCTAATCAACGGCCATCTCTCCCTCCCCTAGGTCTGCCCGAGTTTCCGCTGGGCATTCCGCTGCCGCCGCACGCGCTGGGCGGCCATCCGGGGGCGCTGCCCGCCGAGTTTTGGCCGCCGCACTTTGCGCTGCACCAGCACTTCAATCCGGGCCTGCTGCCGCAGCAGCTGATGCCGCCGCACTACAAGCTGCCCAACTTCCACACGCTGCTCTCGCAGTACATGGGCCTCAGCAATCTGAACGGGATCTTCGGCGCCGGCGCCGCGGCGGCCGCTGCCGCGGCCAGCGCCTCGGCCGGCTATCCGCAGAACCTCTCGCTGCATCCGTCGTCGGCGCAGGTGAGCCCGCCGTGCAGCAACAGCAGTCCGCGCGAGAGCCCCAATCCGCTGGCCCCACATCCGCTGCACGCGACGCCCCACGGCGCCGGCACCACGCTCATCTCCGGCGACCTGACGCTCACCTCGACGGCGGCGCAGTCGCCGCGCAGCGCTGCCGGCGGCAGCAGCAACGCCTCCACGCCCGTCTCCGTGGTGACCAAGAGCGAAGACTGAGCCGGCAGCCGAGCGCAGGGGAAACTAGCACAATGCACGGCTTCGATTTGAACGCGCATTCGTGGTGATATAACGGACGGAGTGTGTACAGTCGCGTAGTCCATAAGCTATCGTTACGGCCCAACCAACTTACAGTCAGTGCTGAGAATATTTCACACACATTGGCAACCGAGACCCAACTAGCTGCAAGTGTCATACGATCTAGAATTAAGACTCTGTAAATTGCAAATCTAAACGTAAGCGAACAAATAAATGAAACTAAATTCGAAAAAAAAACTGAGCTCATATTTTCCGGGAGCTGAGGAATCCATACGATATTTACTATAAATATATAGGTAAAGTACGCGAAAGCTTGTTTCCATTGAATTTCTATTCGATGTTGATTAAATTTCAATCAAAAGTTTGAAGCAGATTAAAATTCGCAATAAAAAAGTGTTGTATGCAAAAACGAAATATTTAACCACATGTTCTATTGGCAGCTATATTATATAGGGGTCTGAAGCTTAATCAATTGATATTTATATATTTGTGAAAGCTTGTTTCCATTGAATTTCTATTTAATGTGGCTATTTGATGTTGATTAAATTTCAATAAAATGTTTGAGGCAGGTTAGAACTCGCATAAACGGAGTTGTGTTAAGATATTAGCAGAAATAAAAAAGTTTTCTATGCAAAAACGATTTTTTCAAACAGATGTATGATATAGGGGTCTGAAGAAATAAAAAAGTTTTCTATGTAAAACTCATTTTTCAAACAGATGTTCTTTTTGGCAGTATATTATATAGGGGCCGCCCCGAAGTAAATAAATTTCAAATTAAATAAAAATAAATAAGAATAAAAACACGTTTTTATGCCAAACTAAAAGTTGCCTTAAAACTGAGAAAATAATTACTGTTGAGTCTGATCAAGAATATATAGCAAAGAGGTATTTTCTCACGGTAGATACTTGGTTTGAGAATTTTATATATTCCAGATTCTACTTAGGTTGACTCTCTCTTTGTCAATTATTTATTTATTTAATATAATATAAATAAATAAATAAATATTGTTTGCTTAAGCAGTTCTTCAGCCTTAGTTATAGGTACCACTATATAGCAATATATAGTAATTCCAGGCCGGTTTCAGTTCACTCTGCCATCGAGATCCGCGTCTCCTCTGCGTTTAATGTGCAATTGAGGCGCAAAGTTAACAATCCAGCAAAGTAATTCGTAGTCTTGAGAACTTGCCGGCTATATAATGGCCATTATAATCTGTTGTGTGCGAGCTGTCGACCTTTTTCGCTGCTGATCTTCGAGCTAGGAGTGAGCCTGAAGAGGAATTGTAACAACCCCGACAATGGCTGAGTGCGTCCCGTGGCTCGGCCCATTGTCAGGGCGAAGTTCGAATCGAATAATAATCTTGATATTATGTCAAATTGCAGGCAAAAGGAAATGTTGCACAACACACATAGAAGACGAATCGGAGCTGCAGTCGAGCGAAGAGGAGAAAAGAAATCGCATTGTGAGCCGCAGACAGGAGCGGAAACAGCAGCAAAGGCAGCCGCTGCTAAGGATGTGAGCCAAAGGATTTTTGCCCAGTTTTCAAGTGCTGGTCGAACCGAATCGAGCCTTCGAACCGGTCCGCGGATCCGGCTTTTGTGCTGCTCTCGTGGGCCGCATGCTGCGCTAAATGCCGTATTGATATCTCGTAATTTGTGCCATAATTACTTTTTAATAATTCGGCACGGTGCACCGAGGGGCGCCACAGGACGTCGCTTTGTGTGTGTGTGTGTGTGTGTGCAACGGACTTAAATTTAATAAATTCGCCGTCAAGTTTTTGCTGGTTGCCGCTTTTGGGTTGCAATTTGATTACACTTACCATTCTGTGGGGTCAGAATTAAATTCCCTGCACAAATACACCATCGACAACATCATTACGAGCATTATTGTGCACAACATCATCATCAGCATCGTAATGAATGAAATGCGCGACTTAACGGATTTGTCACTGACAAATGCGGAAAGTCGAGGACCAGGCCATAAAGGAGGCCCAGTCAGCCCGTTGTCAAAGGCGCTTTCAGAAAACTCATATGCAAATGCCGCCTTTGTGGGCGGGCCAAAGACAACCAGCCTGCAACTCTCCATACGCTACCCCGGCCGGGCATGATGCCTTTGCGAAACAGTTGAAGCGAAAATGAAATATCAATAATAGTAAACATCAAGCAAGAACTCTGCAGTCGAGTGTAACCGACTGCGCCATACTCGTTCACAGCTTAAAGCAGTCGAGAACGGCCTTAATGATAATTTTGGAATGATATCGATCATTTATCGCTTTGCCACGCCCTCAGTGGCGTAAACAAAAAATGTTTGTGCGATGTAGACAGGAGCTCATCAGAAATCTATCTGAAAAAAGTTTTTGTATCTGCGCTTAAAATTGAGGAAGATATATAGATTCTTATGAAATCTTTAAAACTTTATCTGACGAACCAACTTTTAGTGAACGAAATTCCGATAAATAAATTAGATAAAGGTATTGCTATTTTGCCTGGAATAAGCACAGATTTACTTTCTGGAACTCTTCTTCTGCTGGTTTTAGCTTAGGTAAATTGTCGACTGGAAGCGCATTCAAGTGTCGGCGTCGCCCGTTCGCATTTCATCTTGTTTCTATCAACGAAAATTCAATAAGTTGAAGTAGATCTTTTATTTGTGCAAGTGTTTGGCCAAGCTGCATGGGGCCGGGGCGGCATTTGGAGCGGGCAGGAGGCGAATGTCCTTGTGTGTGTGTGTGTGTGTGCGTGCGTGTGTGTGTGTGCGAGGAATTTCATTCAGTGTGCAAATGCAGCGGCACTCTGCGGGCTATAAATATATGAAATTTATCAAGTGGCCTTTTGAGTCTCGTATTTTTTGGCTCTATGAAATTGAGTGTCGAGTGTCGCTCCGTCTCGCTCGCACCCTCGTGTGCAGTATTTGCGTTCAGCTCAGCCTAGCAGCGAGTTTCACCTTGTAAATGTATCTCAGACTGGGTGTGTGTGTGTGTGTGTGTATATCAAACATAATCAAGCACATTGCCATTTTGCTTGCAGTTTTATGAACCTCTTCAGAGGCCGAACAATGAAATGAAAATCAATTTCGGCACGACACTTGAGCTCGAGCGCATTAAAATGGTAACAGTTACAGTTACGCAACACAGTAAGCCAGGGGGTGGGGGGGGGGGGGTATACACTCGAAGGGCTGGCCACATTTAGCCGACTTGGCCGTGTAATGAGCGCAACTGTTGGCGGCGACGGCGAAGCTGAATACAACGGTAATTAAACAAGTTAAATCCGCTCAACAGATGCTCAAGTCAGATTTCACGTTCTCCTGTCGCCTGTTTACCGCATCCTCATCATCCTCACCATCATCATCGTCATCATCTTCTTCAGCATTTGCGTGCACTTAAAAAATTATTTAATTCATCAAAAAGTTGTCAGCACAATAATTATGCAGCTTGTCTCCGTGGGGCTCGTTGTCGGCGTTTGTGCGGGCTGAGCAGCTGAAGGGGCGCCTAATGAGCGCCATTTTGTTGCATAGCGCCGGCGTAATTACTGTAATTCGTGCCGACTTGAGACGCTGCTGCCGCAGCCGCCGATCGCTGATCGCTGATCGAATTGTCAACACACCGCAAGCGATTGCGTTTGCAACAATTTCCGACAGGATATACCCTGTAAGTGGGCTGGCGACACAGTCGCACAACACGAAATCCGATACGTTTGCTTCGGAAGGCAGCGCCCAAATTCAAAGCAAGCCGACCGATCCTGCGAGCCTGAGATCCTTGGCGGCGTCGAAAGTGAGCTGAAGTTCTCCTTTTTGTGCTGACTTCAATGAGCTAAGCTGTGCCTTGTTTATCGTTCGCTGATCGCCGATCAGCGGCAGCAGCATCAGCAGCAGCAGCTGAGTGATCCTGGGTGTTGTCCTTAAGTGTCCTCGCTCGCCATTCGCTTGTTGTGATTAAAGAATGAGCAGTAGCCCCGTTGCTTTTGTTTATCGTTTTGCCAAAATGGTTTCATGCCTGATTTGGCCCGACTTGTCGTTTATCTGTGTCCTGGCCGGCACTCAAAGGTCGCAAGTCCTCCAGGTAGCTCTGCTCGCCCTCTGCAGCTGCTGCCGCAGCTCCTGCGCCCGGCAATTGTGCAGTTAATTGTGTCCTCATTAGCCAATGGTCGCCTCGCCTGTTTCCTTTGCCCACAATAGACTCTCCACACATATCTTCCTTTAATTGACGACATTTTCTTGCTGCGTCTTCGGCATGGAGTCCTTTTTGTTCATTTTGATATCGATACTCTCGTAAGAGAAATGTAAAAGAATTTGCTTAAAAAGATTTTCGTGTAGTAAAAATCGTTAAATATCAAATTTGCTGCTGGACTTATATTAAAACAAAATTAAAATATCAGGAATAAATTTGCAGTTTAATTTTAAACGCAGCCTAAGTATTTACAAGCCGTTAGAATCGAGTTTTAATAATACCCTTGGAGCATGGAGTCCTTTTTGTTAATTTTGATATCGATACTCTCGTCATAGAAATGTAAAATAATTTAGTCAAAAAGATGTCCGTGTAGTAAAAAAAGTAAATAAAATATATCGTCAAATATTATATTAAAATATCAGGAATATATTTGCAGCTTAGGTTTAAACGCAGCCTAAGTATTCGCAAGCCGTTAGAATCGACTTTTAATAATATAATACCCTTGGAGCATGGAGTCCTTTTTGTTCATTTTGATATCGACACTCTCGTCATAGAAATGTAAAAGAATTTCCTCAAAAAGATTTTCGTGTAGTAAAAAAAGTAAATGAAATATATATATATATATATATAAATATCAAATTTGTAGCAAAGTTGGGCTTATATTAAAACTCAATTAAAATATCAGGAATATATTTGCAGCTTAGGTTTAAATGCAAGCTAAGTATTCGCAAGCCGTTAGAATCGACTTTTAATAATATAATACCCTTGAACGGGCGATAAAACGTGACCTCCATCAGCGCAAACGAGCTATGCCCATTTACAATGATAATAAATTAAATAAACAAACAAATATATCAAAATACGGGAAAGCGCACGACCGACTATTAAATAGAGCAAAAAACACTATTAAATTAAGTTAATCAAATGTGTGCGCTGTGAAATTGAGCAGCTGCTGCTGTGGGTATATCTGTTTGCACATACACCTTGCCGCTGGGCATTCAGAGCACAACCACAGGCTCATAAATTATATTAATAAAAGGCAACAACGACAATAGCTCGAGTGCGAAGTGGGGTTAGTTATAGATACATGTGTGTGTGTGTGTGTGCAGGTGTGCGTGTGTGTGTCATTGCTGTTAAACTTTGTTTACATTTTGTTTATTAAACGACGCGGAAAACTAGTGACAAGCACACACGCACACACACACACTCGTACCCGCCGGAGAAGCGTGTTATAAACTATCAAGTCACACCTGACTGACAATTTGCTACCCTTTCTTTTTTGGCAAGGGGCCGCAAGCGCGTTGGCAATGAGAGTGTATTTGATTTTAATTAAATTTCCTTAACTTTGTCACAATTTGTGTTCGTTCGCTGCCTGGCCCGAAGCTCTACATGCGAGTAGAACTCGTGTTGCGTGTTGGCTGTTGTCGCATTCCGGTTTGTTTGTTTTAGCCGAGTTCTTTTTTTTTCGTTTATTAATTGCCAGCCGAGCCGCCAGACAGGTGTTGCTTATGACTTCCCTTTGATTTGGATATTTGTATGCATTTCTCCTTTGGGTTTTCTGCCGTTCTCCTCGTCGCCCGATGAGCCCTAGACGTCCCCATTGTAGTATTGCTTCAGGCGAAAGCTGTCCGGCTGCCCCATCTCATTCCAGGTATCGTCGATATTATTCAACTCCTGCAGCAGCTGCGGCGAGCGCGCCAAATGAGTGCGCTCTGCGGATCGGTTAACTATGAGCTATATCCATATATCTTTCAATTTGCTGTACTTGCCCAATTCGCTGGATATCTGATTGATATTGGCATTGGTATGCCGTTCATCGTCGACGAAGGGCATTTTGTGTGAAACCAAAACAAACTTTTGTCCTAAGCACAAACTGAACTGTGAACTCTGAATTTCGAATGGCCAAATGAGAAACAGTTAGGGCCAGGTCGCCTCAGTGCGAAGCATATCGCATCGATTACTGGGTCGACTTGAACTCAATTGAGTTCAGTTTAAGTGAATGTGCGCGCATTTGGCCCAATTATTACGCCTGATTTAATAAACTGAATGGGTCTCTTAACTGCCTCTAAGTGCCCGCTAATCGTTTTGCATCTGAGCGGGAGCGAGAGAGAGGGAGAGAGAGTGAGTGAGAATGGTTATAGAATTGTTATGCGACAGAAAGCACATCAAACGAAATTGATGACAATTGAAGCTGCGTCCTTTTCACTTTGTCCAACAGACAGGCAGCTCGTCTTCGTCCTGCTCCTCATTCACGCTAACTGCGGAAGCCGGAAACGCGCCGCAAATTGCAAAGTTTGAGCAGCGACTGTTGCATTGTTGTTGTTGCTGCTGCTGCCTTCGTCTTTGGCAAATTAATTTTATTTTTTATATATACTTTTTGTACTTTTCCTTCTTCTTTTTTGATCTGCTTGCGTAGGCATGACAAAATGGCAATTGAGCAATTGACAATTGGGTAAACTGACGCTGGAAATTGACAGCAATTTTCTTTTCACTTTTCGCATTTCCCATGATTATGCCACGATTATAATAAATGCGAATTTCCTTGCCCATTTCCTTAGCTGTGGCTATGAATTCCTTGGCAGCTCCTTTCGTGCACTTCACAACACAATCGAATTGAGTTTTAGAGGCGTGGCCGGGCATTTATTTGGGCGTAGGTAGGTAGGAAACAATTGGAGAAGCCAAAGTTGAATTGTGTTAAATGTAACTAACACTTGGCAAGTTTTCAATATATAATAAAACCTGTTAGACATAAAAGAGATTTGATAGTATCTGCAAATATTTAGAAATAAGTATCTGCGAGATACTGAAGCACGAGATACTTTTCATTTGCATGAGTTGTTCTCTATTAATGTTTGTTGTGTTATTTATAGTTTGCATTTCTCGGGCAAATAATGTCGTATTTGCGAATGCTATACCTTTTTAGACTCGTATGGATTAGTACTTTCGATTGGTGTTCAAAAATGGTCATTCGAAATTTTGACCAAATTTGACAAAAATGACAAGGGGTAACAGCACATTTTTTGACAAAATCGCGAAAATTCTGAAATTAAAAACTTTTGATGGCGATCGATTAAATAGACTTAGACGAGTCGAAAGAGATGTATCTTTCCGAAATCGGACTACAAATGGCCAAGATATAGCCATTTAAAGCGTATTACAATAGGTAAAACCTTCATATCTCAGGCAAAAAAGGTCATATCTTCGAGTGATATACCTTTTTAGACTCGTACAGATCACGCCTATCTATTGACATTCAAAAATGCCCCTGCTAAATTTTGACCAAATTTGACAAAAATCACATCACATTTTTTGCCAAAATGAGGTAGATTCTAAAATGGAAAACTTTGAATGCCAATCAATTTAATGGACTTTCACGAGTTTAGCAAGGCATATATTTTCAAGATACGACTCCATTCACCCAAGTTATGATCATTAAAAGTGGCATATATAGGTAATAGGGTGTCTGCCAGTCGGACACACCCGACTACGCCACTCTTAATTGTTGATGGTTGCTGCAGTTCTGTTTCTCTGGCTGTCAACACATATGAACTCATAATTCGTTGAGCGGAGCCATTTTGCCCGTCAGATTTTCCGCTCGGCTGCGGCCCTTTTTTAGAGCCTGACTGCAATGCGAATGTCAAAGTTCCTGTTAGCGCTGTCCTGTCAAGGACTTGCAGAAATAACGGCAGCATTCAAGTGCGAAGCACTTGAAAAAACAACACACACACATGGGTGTGTGAAATACAGTGCCATTTGTCGCAAATTAACAACCATTTAGAGTTAAATCAGGCGCATAATTATTTTTCCATCTGTACGGAGAAGATATCTCTGCTGGGCAGGTATTAGCTCTCGGGCGAAAAGGTGTAATGTGTGTGTGCGAGCGGACAAAGGATGTGCGATGCGTGTGTGTGGGATTCCGGGCTGGGGATTGTCGCCGCAATTGTTGCAAATTGTTGGCTCTTGTCGCCTTTGCGGCCAGGCCGCCGGCGGCTTATTTAAATATCGCCTAGCTGTTAAATGGGCGCATTACTGGCACTAATTTGTGGGCATTTTGGGCAACATAATGGCCGGACTTATCGCACACACACACCCGCACACACTCGACGTGAAGTGTTCTTAAGTGTAATTTGGCCAAGACTATTCAAGTGGCCGAAGAACGCTCAAGACCTCGGCCTGGCCAAAAGATGTGCCTGCCAACGTTCAAGTTGCAAAGCCCATTTCACGGCGCGGCTTAAACAACCCCTGGGTCCAGTCGATTAGACTCAATTAGCGCGCGATTATAATGGCATTTTGCCCCCCTCCCCCCTTCCCCAGCCCCACACACGCATTGCTTTAAAGTCATTGAAGAAATTTGCACATAAATTGCGTAAAGTGCAATTTTTTCAGCCCTAACACGTTTACACGCGGACGACGCTCCGTTGCCGGGTTGAGTGTGGGTTGTGCCAGTGCAGAGGGAAAGAAAGAAAGACAGAGAGGGAGCGAGCGAGAGAGAGAGAGACAAATGGCAATCACCCCCTTTTGTGTGTGTGCCAGTTGAATGGGTTCCTCTCTGCATTTGGTCAGCGAACATTGTCAGCCCAATTTCACACAAAAAATGCAATCAAATGTGACGCTTTTATTATTCTTGCGAATATCTGCCAAATTGGAGTGGGCCAAATTGAAATCAATCAAATTAAATCGCCTTGTTCGCACAATTTTATGCAGTCTGTATTTTGTTCGACAAGTTCAGCGAAGGGGTTTCCATAGATCGATAAGCCATTTATGGCATATATGGGTAAATAATATAGAAATAATTAAAATATGTAAATGAAAACGTTTTTGTATGGCGAAAGTTCGAATAGCAATACTTTATACTTTTATATATATGAGTAAATAAAATAGAAGTAATTAAAAGTAATTCACAATTACTTAAGTTATTTACTACTATAGGACTAGCTCAGGACTATGC